>JAPMOR010038815.1:522105-540142 GCA_026543865.1 Argiope aurantia | reverse complement strand
TTAAGGGGTCTATTCAAGGAATGAAATATAGAAGGAATGAAATATATAGAAATTTTACACTTAGAAAAAAACAAAAGAAACAATACTAGATATTACTTACACTACATAAACCTCTTTGAGTGCACCATAGTTTAAGCAAAATTATGCCATCTTTAATAGTCTGAGTATGTAATTTTTCTTTTAAATAATCATTTACATCTGGCAATAATAAATCAAACAGCACAGAAGCATTATAATGTGGAGTTGCAGATGATTCTAGTACTGAATGGTCAATATCTAAAAGTAATTTAAAATGTTAAATTTACAGAAAAATAAAAATTTCTTTAATTTAAAAAAAAAGGAAATTAAAATTATTCATATAATTTTAAGTGTCAAAGATTTTAACTTGCCTTCAGAATTTTCAAAATACCATGAAGATCTAACATTATTTTTGGATGGAACAAATCGACTTAATTTAAAGGCATTGGAGCTCGGGTATGATGTAAGACACACTGTGACATTTTCAAAATCTAAAAAATAATAAGTATGAACATAAATATCTTAATACAAATAATGATAAATGTCTGATAAGAGTTACAACTTTTTTTTTGTTTGCACATGATTAAATAGTTTCTAACATTGGTTTAAAATATACAGATTAGTTCAACTTTATTTTAAAAATACCTCTATCTTTTTTTTGTTTCATTTATATTTATAATTAAAATGCATTTAAGTGTTGGATGTAGTGAAATGAAAATGAATTCAACATTTTAATAATAAGTTCACATCAATTTTTGAGAAATGGCAATAGATAACTATCATTTAGAGTTAGTCAACTGGTAAACTCTGAAGATGATATATTTTTATTTTTAATACATTTGAATTTCATTTTGGAATCAATTGTTTCTATTAAAAATTGATGTTTTCTTTATCACTGATTTGTTTTAAAAAAAGTTATTTGTTTGAATCTACATCTGAATTTGTAAAAATAAAATTTTTGAAATTCAGATTTTTCTATACAGATTTCTATTCAGATTTTTCTATAAAATAACAATTCATTATATTCAGAAATTTCAGCAGAAAATATACTCTAGTTTTAATTTCAAATTATTAGAAAAAGTACAATAACATTGTCTAATGTAAAAATTCAGATTTTATAACAAATAAGATGGCAAATCAAATGGTTGTCAAAATAACTACTTATCACTAAAATTGCAGTTGCATAAACATTTCTGTAACCAGTTCACACTTTTTACATGATTAGAATAATATTAATAATTCACAGTGTAATTAAATAAGTATTTAAAATACAATGTGTAAACTGATTATATTATCAGACATATTTATATAATGCATAAAATACTTGCACATCTAAATAATAAATGATTCATACAATGAAGAAGCGGAGTAATAAAAGAATTACGCTCTTCTAACATAATGCAAAGTATCAAAAAAAAAAAAAAAAAAAAAAAAAAGGTAATCATGTTGGAAGGGAAAAGAAATTACCTTTTGGAATGACAAGTAAAATAGGTTTTAAGTAATCTTCACTTTGATATGTAAATTTTAGATCACTTATCAGATCATTTTTTTGAAGAAGAAAACTAGCAATGTAGGCAAGATACAAGGCTCTTTTCCTGTGATATCTATGATTCAGAAAATCCATACCAGACCAAAATGTCTATAAATATAAAAATAAAATCATAAAAAGATTTTATATAAATTAAGAATTGAAAATTTTAAAATATGAGATAAATACAACTTTCTCTCAAAGAACTTTAGAAATTCTAAGCAACTATAAAAAAAAAAAATCCATGCTATATATTGCATAATATTAAGTAAGTTTTTCATTATAAACTTTCACTTCATTTCTTCATGAAATTTGGAGATATAGCAATGAATCTATGAAAGGATAGAATTCTAAATAGATTATTTTTAAAGAATCTATATTCTATTAAAATTTGTCAATTATCTTGAAAGTCATAACTATAATTAACCAAACTAAAGCAGAGATGTGTATATTATCAGAATTGAGACTCTACAAGTTTTAATTACACTTTCATTTGTCTATTTTTATGACTTTTTTCATAATCTTGTGATATGAAACTTTATTAAATGATGATAATATTAAAACTCAAATGAATTATCAAATGCAATATCATTTAAAAAATATCAACTCCTTTAGCAGTTTAAAGTAAAGTAGTTTAAAAAGTAAAAAAATAATTAAAAAAAGGTATTGAATATTTTCATATAATCTACTAATTCTCTGATTTTTTTAAAAAAGGCTAAGAATTTCTCAATACAAAAATTAATAAAATAAAGATTTTTGGTTAGCTAGTTTTATCTATCTCTATATAATATGCTGCTTCATTAAGCCAGTCTTTTCAATGCAATAAGCCACCTCATATTAAAATGTGAGTTAGTACATCGGACTGCAGAGGCCTAAAGAGCTATTTTTCGGGTTAAGAAAATAGGGGAAACTTCTTGAAATGGATGCTGTCAGTTTCCAAATGACCTTAAATGCAATATTGTTAAGTTTAAGATTTTCTAACAAAAAAAACCTGATTTTCTGTGATTTATAATTAAAGCCTTAGGATCTTGGAGACATGATGTGCATCTTTCCAAATTAAGAAAAAAATGTAAACATAAAAATAATTCAAATAAAAAAGTTACCTTTGGAATTTCAACAGCAATGTCAATAACTGGCAATGAGGAACACATTGTTCCAAGTGCAAAACTGCCAATTTCTATAATATTGGAAGGAGGAACAAACTTGAAACTTCCTTTAGTATTCTTTGGAATTTGTGGTATTGGTATTTTAACATCATTTTCTAAAGTAAGATCCTCTATCTGAAAATGTAATTTTCAATCACATTAAAAAGATTTTGCTTAAAAAGAGATGTTAGTATACAAATTTTTAGACATTCATAAAGGAATTCTAAAAGGTTTCCAGATAACATAATGAGATTGTAGGTTGAAAATATTCCCCTCTCTCAACCTAACCAAAAGAAATGATAGCAAACTCAAAAGTGTTATGTGATCTCAAAAAAAAAAAAAAAAATGATATTAATTGCTTTGAATACACTAATAACCAGAAACCATTATTAAAAAGTGAGAGAACTGAATAACTGAAAAACATATTTAAGAAAAAATAGTAAATAGGCTTTTCAAAACAAAGAATACACTTTTCAGTTTTTTTTTAGCATCAATATCATTACTTCTGATTTTTACAGGATTAAATGTTAGAAGGAAAAAATAATAATTTTTTGTTCTAAATTATGAAATATATATATGTACTGTTTGAAAGAATATAAATTATTAAAATATACCCATTTAAATAATTATTATGTTTAACATGAGACTGACATTTATTTGATAATAGATATCTGTATTTTAAATCTAAAATGGTTTTAAACAAGCTTTATCGCATTATGCAGTAGAATATTGAAGTAGTATTTCAAATGTTTTTTTCAATAAAAGTGTAAACGTGCAATGTGTGAGATTTAGAAACAATGTAGAATTTCTTAATTAAACACATTTTTAAAAATTTCATTTTGGAGAATAAATTATAAGCTTAGTTGAGTATTGATAATATTTTCTTAACTCATAGAATTAATTAAATTACTAATTAACAAAGTATTTTCTAAATATAGTCATATCCTGCTTTAACTGTCCTAATTTAAAAATCTGAAGGAAAAAAAAAAAAAAAACTAAGCCAGATTTAAAAAAATTGGTGATAAAAATAATAACATTTTGTTAATCTACCACATCTATTAAATGCTGAGAGACAAACATTTTCCTTTATTTTTCATTCATGGAAAAAGCACTGCTAAAAGAAAGAAGGGATAATAGCTAGGATAGATAATACAGTTTTGACAAAAAGGAAAACTTCAAGCAATGGATATGAACTGAAACTTTTAAGGCTGTTTAATTTGATATTTTCATTTTATTTTAAAAAGTGAAACATTTTTTTCAGCAGGGAGAAAACAGAAAATACATATTGCATAAATATTTAATTCAGTTTAAGAACTGAATACATTAAATAAGATAAATAAAAATATGAACAAAGTTTAATTTTTTTTTACTGCATTTTATGGTATAAGAACCTTATTTAAGTATATTCTAACATAATTTAAATAATATATTGAATTAATTTGAAAATTAAAAACTTTGTACAAATTCATTTTAAGATTTAGAATTATAATCACTGAGTATTATTAATTTTTATATCAATTATATTTCACAAATGTTTCTTTAATAATATTACCATTAGTAAAAATGATATATCAATGGAATAATCTTATATCAATATATATATAATTTAGCTGTACTGACTTGTATTGTCTTACTGATATTTATCACATCTGTTATTTTGTACTAAATCCTAATTTTAACATTGATAAGTGTATCTCAACTTGATATTAACAATTACCTTGCTGGAAAATTATTAAGAACAAGATCCATAACAAAGAGTTTTATACATGTTATTTCAAAATATCCAAATCTTCGCAATCTCTTTTGCAATAAAATAAATAATAAAAAAGAAAAGGTAGATTTGATCTTTAAAAAATACATACTGAAACCGGAGAAGTTTCAGGAATATTTCTAAGAAATTCTTTAAAAGTTTCAAGCCATTGATGAATTTTTTCCTTTTCAGGTAACTGTTCTTTCAATTCTTTCATAAGTTCTTCAATCTGGAAAAAAATATATAAAAAATTAACTAATGATTTACAGATAAAGTAATTACTCAGTATCAAAATTATAAAAAAAATTCTAATAGTATGCATGTACATAAAATTGACATCCAGAGTATTAATATTTTTAAATTGTAATTTTATGTAGTATGAAATGTTAGAAATACTTTACAGAATTTTATCTTTTTGTTCCACAATAAATGGCTTCCAAAAAACCTTCAAGCAATTATTTCTCTTTAAGTTCTTTAATTAGACCCTAACCAGGAATCAGATGCAACTTGAACTTGGGAATGCAAAAGAAGAAAGTATAGAAATGTGCTCAGAATTTATATATGTTTGTTACAGGGATTTTACTAAAACTTATGTGACACAGTAGCTACATATTTGATAGTTATAGATATTAAACCCTGCAAAACATGGGAAAAGCTAGAAAATATGCAGCTTAGAAAGTCTTTTTAAATTTGAATTTAAGCTGTCAAAAAACAATTAATTTAAAAAATGCAGATAATTTGAATTTATTACAAATGTATATTTCTGATATTTAAGACAGATATATATTTCTTGATGGTTACGGACAACAAAAATATTATGATGGTAAAATGTTTTTTCCCCCTACATATGCTTCTCATTCTTTTACTTTTTCACTAATAACAATAAAAACAACTTTAATATCATTAAAATTCTGAAAATAAATATTCAAAACTAACTTACTTCCATTTTTAAAAGATTAGACTGAAACAATGTTTCAGCCTCCCGAAGTTCATTCAATTCCTCAGCAATAGGGGCATTTAATTTTCTTTTCTTGCTAGAAACATCTGCTTTCTTTTTTCTCTTAGATTTATTCTGAACTGTTATGAAATCTGAATCATCAAATACATTTGAAGAAAGCATGGCTTGGTCTGGCATTTTATGCACTTATGTTTTTGCTTTTCGTTCTCAACTGCAAGATTAAATGATTAAGAAATAGAATTTTTCAAATTTTTTAAGATACTCATGAAGCCAAAAGTAAATGAAACATGTTTGAAAAGTAAAAATACAATGCATAGAGGAAGCAAGATAATATGTTAGTACATTCATTGGAAATGCTTCGTTAAATGATAAATTATTTACTCCTCTGCTCACCAACTGTTATTTGTCATTCTAGATTGTTATATCTGTTCTAAGCTAAATATGCTTAAAATGATGGTGTTAATTCAGATTCCTATCAAATGTTTTCTGCCATTCAGTGAGTGCTCAATGGACAACATACCCTCTAACATCGGTGCCCAATCATCAGTAGCATTTCTTACCAATATATAATACATAATGTAGTATGAACAAATTATTGAAGAAGAATATTTTCAAAGAATTTTAATTAATTAAAATAAATATTCTTCAAACATTATTCGAAATTATTTAACATACATTTATCATTAACTAAATATATAAGTGAAATAATTTAAAAAAAAATCACACTTCACAATTTTATTGATCAAACAAATTAACATCATTTGTTGGACATTTACAACCTTTTTTCATTAAGAAGCAAAAACTTTTGTTTTTCTTTAATACTGCTCAGTTTAACATCAAAATAAACTCTCATATATTTTTTTGTCTTAAAGAGTGACTCTAGTGCTTTTGAATTTAACTTCAATTTATTTTACCATGGGAAACACACTTTGTACAAGGGAACAAGAGGCAGAAGCATTCGTTAACAACAGAATACAAAAGCAAAGAGACAGAAATTTTTCAATTTAGTGGTTTTACTAAGATATTCGGATAAGAATTCCTTTGACACATGTTTACTTAGAAAAGGAAATCTTAGGTATAAGTAAAAGAAAGCCACAGGCATTAGGGATTTTTATCTCTATGCTCATAGCATAGGAAATTCCAAACTAAACAATTTTTCAGTGTGCAAGCTAGAAATATTTAAATAAAAAAATGGGATGTGGATAAAAAAAAGAGAAAATTTTAGATTGAAGTAATATAAATTAATTTAAGATAAAAATTACGAAATTAATCAAGTTTTAAATTAAGAGGTAACATTACATATTATATATATATATATAATCTGGAAACCAAGACAAAGGCCATAAAAATGTGAGGCACAGATAAAAAAAAAGCTTTAAATAAATTTGAATCATAATCACATTTGTAATGTATCTGTATTTTTTGTGTGTGTAACGAACATTTAAGCCCCCTGCCCTTTCTGTGAGGTCTCCCATCATTCCCAATTCTTTTCCTAAATCTTACATTTTTGTTTAGGGAATTAACTTACAGAATTAAAAAAATTCTATATGTCTGAACATCCTTTTAGACTTTTCTTTTTAATGCATATAAAAAAGACTTAATTTTTTTAAAAATATCCATTAGTTTCTGGCTTTTAATTTGTTTCTTGAGAAATTCATTGTAGTTTAAAGAAAAAGTATGAAATCCCTAACTCTTAAGGAGGAATTGAATGCTACATAAATTATAATACCAAATTGGCCAACTTCTTTTAAATTTTTATTCAGAATTCAAACATTTTTTCACAATATTTTACTGCAAAGGAGATGATTTTTAATTAATATTTTAAATTTGCAAGAATAAATATTCTATTTTGCATTAACAATATCGCTTTCCTATCTTTTACTAATTATTATTGCCTCATTAAATTCTTAATTGAAAATATGAAGTCAAAAAATCATTAAAGAGTGAGATTTCAATAATAATCTAAATTGAAATTTTAATCATATTTATTGTATATTTTAATTTGCAATGAATAACTAAGGATTCTTTTTTAATGATTACATTATTCTTAATTTCTTTATAATATTGTTAGATGTTCAATTAAAAATGTTACCTCTTATTTTTTATCATGCTAATAAAACAATGTTTAATTTTTTTTTTATTTTTATTATTTCTTTATAATTTATAATTCCTGGTTACAAACATTATGGAATCTGGAAATGAATATGTGATATTTCTAGATGACATCATCTTCACAAAATCAGTTTTTAGTTTAATTGATTTCTCTTCATTATAATAATTGATAATGAAGAGTTCTAAAATAATTCAAATATTTTAGTTATAGGAAACTAATTAATAACAACAGATTTTAGAATTCTAGCACATAAGGAAATAAATGAAAAATCAGTTATAAAATTCCACCCTTACAAATAAAAAATATGTGAAGTTGGTAAAAACATATAAATATTAACCATTGTTTCTTTATTTTCTAGAACAGCTCTTGAGACTTCAAACTTTTTAAAAACCCAATATATATATATGTAATATTATTTGTTGTGAAGCAGAATTCAGTTTGAAGACAGTGAAGAGACTTTTTACCTTTTTAAGTTTTTTTTAATCCATCGGGAAAGCATTATTATTTACAAGCAAAGACGCAGACATTGTGCGTCCGCCACAGCGCGTTGCAAAAACAGAAGTGGGGAAGAAGCGAGAAATAAATTATCCCTTGTCTTATATAACCTATGATTTTGATAGGGATTTCTGACGCATGTCAAACACATGTAAAGGAAACACAGGGATCTTTTAAAAAGAATGTGCTTACTGGACAGTTTTTTACCCCTTCACGCCGAGCGTGTGAAAGTATCGGGATTTAGTCGATTCAGCAATTTTATAAAGCTTCTCTTGAATTAATTAAGTAGAGAAAGTGGAATTGGATCAAGAAATAAGAGAATATTTTAGAATAAAGTTATTATGGACCAAATTAAGATAAAATCTTGGAAATTAATTAAATTGAAATTAGAATTAAAATATCATTACATATATATATATATTAAAGGTGTTAATCTAATTCAAAATGCTAAAATTTTGAAACTATTGAGTAAACAAATAATAATAAAAAATGAATATTATTAGAATGAGAGTAATATTATTCCCATTAGATATATTTGAAAAGGCAACATATACTTGTTTCACTATTTCAAGATAGTCTGGAAAGTGTGGAACCTCCATCAGTTTCAAATTTTGCAGCATAATGCTAGAATTTCATCAATAGAAAAACTTCATAAAAGAATAGAATATCAAACAAATTTTTGAAAAATGAGTGAGTTTTTTTCCCTGTACAGTATCCTAAAAAGGAGTATATGGTTGTTATATTCTTCTAGAGCATTATCGTAAGCATATTACTTCAAATGTTTGAAGCTGGTTTCACCAATAATTGCTGAATAGCATTGATGATTTGGTGTTTCAAGGAATGTTGCATCCCCAAGCAAAGACAAAAAGTCCCTGAATACAGAGCTTTTTAACTGCTTTATCAGATTTCATAGGGATCTAAATTTGACACTTCAATTCTGGACATATTATTCTCTTGATTTTACTGTTTATGTTTATTTTTTAAAAATTGTGAATGATAGGCGTTGTTAAGAATTCTCCACAAGACAAATCTTCATACAATCTACACTGATGAGCCAAAAAAAAAACAAAAAAAAACTGGTATAGCAGGTTGTATGCAAATAACGGAGGTATTCAACCAATCAGTGTAACATGATGCGGATGACAATGCATATATAAGACAACAGGTGTCTGAGGAGCCTATTACATTGATTTTTGCTGTTACAATGACAAGTTATCAAGGTTTAAGTGGTTTTTAACAGAGACTAATTATTGGTGCATGAGAGTTGAAGTACAGCATTTCCAAAGCAGTGATGAAATTTGGATTTTTGCACATGAACATTTCAAGGGTGTACCGCGAATATCAGGTTTCTGGTAAAACTTCAAATCTCCGATAGTGGTGCAGCCGGAAAAAGACATTGATAGAATGGGACCATTGATGGCTGAAAATTATCATTACATGAGATAGACGTTCAAAACTTCCTCAAATTGCTGCAGATTTGAATGCAGGCCCATCAACAAGAGCTAGCATATGCACTCTGCAACGTACCCTAATTGATATGTGCTTTCGCAGGTGCAGACCATCTTGTGTAGCATTGTTGATCTAGTAGCATAAAGCCCTGCGCCTTGCCTGGGTTAGTCAATACCATCATTGGACTCTTAATTATTGGAAAAACGTTGTCTGATCTGACAAGTCACATTTCCAGCTGTATTGGGTGGATGGCTGTGAAAGGCTGTGGAGAAAGTCCCTTGAATCCATAGATATTTCATGCCTACAAAGAACTGTTCAAGCTGGTGAAGGCTCTGTGATTGTATGGGGTGTGTGCACTTGACATTAAATAGAACCGTTGATATGTCTAGACTTGGCTATGACAGTCAGGGGTACATTAACATCCTTTCTGACCACCTGCATCCATTTATATCCTCTTTGCATTCTGACAGACGTGGATAATTTCAGCAGGATAATGCGCCACCCCACAAGTCTACAGTAGCTGCCGAGTGACTTGAGGAGTGACACTATTCTGAATTTCATTCCCTCTCTTGGCCACCTAATTTCCCTGACATGAACAGTACAAGCATATCTGGGATGTTTTGCAACATGCAATCCTGATGATCTCCCCCACCTCACACTCCCATGGCTTTGTTGACTGCCTTGCAGGAATCATTGAACTGTCTACAGAATATTTCCACAAATTAGTTAAATTGAAGCCATAAAGTGTTGTGGCACTTCTGCTTGCTTGTGGGGACTCTACATGATATTAGATTGGTATACCAGTTTTTCTGGCACTTCAGTGTAGATCTCATGAGTTCAAAACTTATATCACAATCACCATATCCAAGATGACACTGACATACATTTGCAGGGATCGCATTATACAGTCATAAGTTATATCAAAATTTGAATACATTCTGCAATCTATCTCGTAGCTCACTTGAATTTTCCAAATTTTGAAATTCGACAAAAACTTTTATTACAATGATAAATGCGATAATTGCATTAAAAAGACCATTTATATTCTCAAAAAGTTACTTTTAAAATTGTAGCATGGAATAAACAATTAAAAGGTTAAAATGAAAGATTTTTTATCAAGGATAAAATCTTCAATCCATATTTTAGATATAAACAAGCAAAATTTCTTAATGTAAACAATCATTGTCAACAATTACTAACTAAAATCTTAAGCAATTATTAATAAAATAAATGCAGTTATTGCAAAAGAAAAGAGAAAGCAATAGTATTGATGCATATATCAATAAATAAAAAAAAATATTTCGTAAAAAACCATGTTGCCAAATTTCAAGAAGCATATTGTAATAATATAAGCATGCAGACAGTTTCGAGGCACAAAAAAATTAAATCCACATAATATTATGAATAATTTTAAAATAAAATGCAAACTTTTCCCCAAGGGGATCACAAAACTTAATAAAAACATCTAAGTAAATCCAAACGTTCTAATAACATTCATTCATAAATTTAGAAACATAGCTTATAAAGCAAGTTTTAAATACTTCATAAAATTACAATGCATATATATGAAAGAAATTAAAATTATATGTAACTAAAAGCATACATTCAATTACTGTTCCTGAAATTTGTTGCAAAGCTATTTTGATTTCAGACAGTTTTAAAATTAAATCGATAAAAAATGAACTACCTGATGAGAATTAAACTTTCTATGTAAACAAAAAATTCGCCACTGTGATAGTTAAAAAAATATTTTTACAAAAATGCCGCGATCCCACATGTACGGCAAATTCGTCGAGAAAATACACAACGTGCTGCTATGAAGTGTATACAATACATTGAGATGTTTAAATCCTACCAGAAGCCATCATAATACTAAAAAAAAAAATTCTTTCTGACTTTTTCTAATATAACTAACTGTTTTAAACAATAACAGTTTTAAAGTTAATAGTTATTGATTTAAAAATATTAAATCACATTTTTTTATGTGTTTAATTGTGAACAATATTGGTTCCAAAATGTATTTAAGTTTCAAATGTTAACTATAACTGTCAATGAGACAACAACAACGTAAACAGAACAGACAGATGGTTTTGTTTGGAATAGATGGAATTTTAAATTGCGTTGGGTATTATAATGAATGACGTATTTAATGTTGATAATCACATGTTAGATTTAATACGAAAGCCGTGTAAATAAAATGGAGAGGAAAAGCAAAAAAGAGTTATTAAGCGTAATCGAAGATCAAAATCAGAATCTTCTGAAATACAAATCACGTTTGCACGGTTCGTACCTCTTTAGTTATTTTTTTATACAATACACACTCATATATAAATAGTTTCTTTTATAAGCCAAAGTTGTTTTGCAGTGTTCAAATTTTTATATATACCCTTATGTGGTTTGTTTAAGTTGTGTAGATGAATGCCATTTATAAATGAGAACTTCATAAACCTTTATCTGTTTCCCTATTAATGGTCTAAATAACTGATTTACTTGAAGATGTTTTAATGGTAGCAGCTTTTTGTATTAATGATATAGAGATTAAAAATCTCGATACATTTATTGTTACTTAATGAAGAATGCTTCACTAAGTAGCAGTAGATTTTTTTCAAGAACATGATGACTTGCATCTTGGAAATATATTAAAATTTTCCGGTAAGCTTAGAATATTATAACTGTGATATTTGAAGTTTCTTCAGCAATGAAAATGCCGTTACAGTTCTAGAGACGGGTACCATTTGGCGATTTTCCACCAAATTTTTCTCACCAAGCCCCGCGGACACTGTAATCTTCAGAATTTTATTTCTCAATATTATGACTATTTTCAACAGATTATCTTTAAAGTCTAGCGCCAAATTTGACGGTACCCACCCCTAGGACTTAGCCATTTTGCACCTTTAATTTAAATTTATAGAATTTAAATTAAAGGTATTAGTCCTCAAAGATTATCTGGGACATTTGGAAAACCATTTAGGATCTGACTAAAAATTTATATTTACTAGCCAAGCTTGAGTTTTTTTTATAAAACCAATTTTCTGCTAGATGTAATCTTAACAATTTTTATTGCAACTCAGAAAGCTGTTTATTATTGTATTTTATAGCCTTCCAATATGTCAGGCTTTGATAAGTTTTTAGAAAGTTGGTTTTATCTTGCTTTGTGAGAAATTGGATGCTAATCTTAAGTCTTACTATATTAAGTAATTAAGGGAAATTGTTTACTAGTTGAGCATAATGTGGCTGACATTATCATCTGTCAAAATGAGTTCATCCTTGATTTTTGCAGCACAATGGATCTGAAGATCTCATCCTTATATTGTTTGGCTGTTAGTGCTCCATTCTCAACGGTGTACAGGTTGTTGCAACCCAGACCACACTGTGCATTTATCATATTGTTCATTTTCACACACAAATGCAGGATTATTTCAAGTACTAGGTCTTCTTCAGAAGCAAATCAGCCTATTGTAGGTTGTATACTTATGCCAGACATATCCATGAAGAGCACATTTCTTCACTCTTCTCATCTCCTTCTGAGATGTTCTTGTGCTCACTTTCTTTGAGCAGCATAGTGGTTTCCTATCAACAAAATACAGATTATAAACCCACATAATAGAGTTGATTCAAAACTCTGATAACTGAAGTCCTTTGAAGTTATTGCTTATAAATTGCTTAAAAATTAAAAAAAAAATGATAATTTATTATTTTATGGCAAATTGATAGTTTATAGTTAAAGATAGTTGTTAAATTTAAGGCTAGTGAATAATCAATATAATTGCAGAATACTATTATCAAAACTATTGCAAAAAAATATAAGAAATGTTTTGTAAATAGTGAAATTTTTGGTTATTATGGAGAATGAAGATGATATGTAAAAATTCTGAAAAAATTTATCAGTAATATTATAGTAAAAATTCAAAATTTGATATTTTGTGAGATCAGTTGAAATGCTTTTTAAAAAATTTTTACTATTTAAAATCCATCCTTTTGAGTTATGAACTATCAAAGCTCTGAAATGAATGTTTTAGACAAGAGAGCAATTATTTTATTTTTGATAAATCACTAATTAAATTAGAAGAGGGACCAAAGAAAAAATTATTGCAAAAGTATATTTAAAAATATATATTTTCCAAATTATATTAAAAATTAGAAAATGGTTGAAAAAGGTTTTGAGGAATGAGATGAGAGAAAAAAAAATATGTAATAATATGCTTAGAATAATAAAATCTAGAAAATACAATCTGGTTTACAATTTCATTTCTTTGTAGCAAAGTAAATTAATTTAAGAAATAAAAAAATAGGTGTAAAAAGTTGAGTTATTCAAGTATATCTAGTATAATATATATATATATATATACTAGTTCCAAATATTATTAGTTTAAAATAAGGAAATTTACCATTTTCCAATGAAATGTAAAACTAAGTAAATATATAATTTTGAAAGTTAAATCACTAAAATTTTAATTTTAAATGGGTTATGATTAAATTTCAACTAATCAAACAACATGCAATAACACCAAAATACTTGCATCTTCCCCCCTTCAAAAGCATATCTATATCAAATTTGGTTGCTGTAGGTCTAATCTAGATACACATATGTTGGTTGCTAACTTACATTACACATATGCAATGACACACAATCTCCTTTTTTATTATTACAAATATACTAAAATACATTAATGCTGTATTAATTATTTTTATTTTCATTTAGTCAAAGATAAGTGTTTATTTTTACATTGATTTAATGCATTTTAAAAGCAAAATAGTGTTATTCTGAAATCTCCCCTATCTTTATATATATGTATTGCTGCAGAAATATTATTGAAATTTTAAATGTATTGTTTTATGTCAATTATTTATTACTGATAGGTTCTGCAATTATGTTATTTTTAGATATTGTTGAATCTTACAAAAATCTTTTAAGAGAAAAGGAAACTCTAGAAAATAGTATCAAGACACTAACTGCAGTTAGTGATTCAACCAAACCTGAGAATGAGAATGAAGCATTGTCAACTGATAATGAAAACCAAAATGATGAAAAAGTAAGAAGATATTTGTATTAACCCATATAGATAAGGTTATTTTAGATATATAGTTAGTTGCTTTAATACCATTTTCAAAGCTTTTTTATAGTTGCTGAGTTATGTTATAAAATGCAGGTAAGCAGTAAAAAGAAATACGAAAAAAGGCTTTATTTATTGATTCAATCTGGGTGCCAAAGGTTTTATCTAAGCTAATGAATTTTTATCTTAAAGTTCTTCCAATGATTATCATTTATTAACTGTAAAATTCTATTTTCTTTTAACTCTGCATTCAAACAATTTTTTTGTCAAATTTAATTTTAGAAAAAGAAGCTTTTAAAATAAATTAATGTATTAAAATTTAATTTAATTTTGAGAATATTTTATCCATGGAATTTTTAAGAAAAATGATTATAAATATAAATTCTATGATTTTTTATTGAACATAAAAATTATGAGTTGGTTACTTGGTGAATTAAATCCTACAATATTTAAAATATGTTGTTTAAATCAAGGACATTAAAATTTTATCTTCCAACGAGCTATTTTTTAATGTGTGAAATTGTTCCGAATCTAATCAAAGAAGTGCAAATTATATTTATTTAATTATTTCTGTTCTCTAAAGTGCTGTAGGGAATTAATTTTATCTTGTCTAATTAATTATTGTAAAATATGAAAACTTTGTTCTTTTTTTTTAAACTTTGGATTTAATTTGGAGATAATTAAACTTTGGATTGGAGTAATTTGGAGATAATTAACTCTTTGTGATACAATAATTTTTGCCGGATACTATGGAGAAAAATCCTTTCAATGCATATTTTCAAAATTAATTATTGTATTAAAAATATTCTGTTGTGCAGTCAGTTGCAATTTATTTGACTTTAGATGAACAGCAGCTTTTAACAATGTTTGATCTGTAAGCAATCAAGGAATTCGATGCATGAAAGATTGATTAAAATAATATTTATATAAACAGTTTTTTAATACATAAGATCAGTTATTTATTAACTATTGTGAAAATATTTAGATTAAACAAAAAACGCCACTATATTTTACTGATTTTTGCCTTTATTTTCAGTATTTATTCTTACAGTATTAATATTACATATTCTTTATGAATACGTGACATAATTTTGTATGCACATGCATGAAATTTACTTAATCACTTGATTATTCCAACATTGAAAAAATGCAATTTTTGCACAATTAATTTTACAAGCAGTAAATATATGCATTTTCCATCTGTTATACTATTGTAAAAATTCCTATCTTTTGCATTATTTCATTATGAAAATAAAAATTGAGTAGATATATTTGTCAGAATTCTTAACTCAAAAGACCTAATGTTTATCACTAGAGTCAATGTGCCGTTTTTGAAATTTCGCTTGATGATAATCAACTAACTATCATCATCAGTATTAAGACATAAATTGTTTTCTTTCTTAATGAATATTTTATTATTTGTCTGCGCAAGAGGTATTTACAATACAACAGATGTTTTGTAATATAGTTTGATTGGCATTATAATTCTTTCACAGTATTTAATAGTTTTTTCCCCTGAAAACATCATTCAGAACATTACTCTTCTCAATAAAACATCACTGCAAGTATACTGGAAGGAAATATATTTTTATTCACTTATTCCTTTGAAGTAACAGATGAATTAAGAATTTAAATCTATTTAACTGAATGGTTTACTTTACTTGTAATATATTTAAACTGTCTATCATAATATGCTCTAGCTAAATTAGTATGATTTGTTCATGGAATAGCATGTTTGCATTGGAGTAAAATCTTGTTCTTGTACCATCTATTTCATCATAACCAAATCCCTACTTCAGCATCCTACAATTCAGATTTCTGATTTTTTATAATGAGATGCTTCGTTTTCTAGAATTTATTTTTAAGCTACTTGCTTCGTTATGTTCACGTATTGTTGCACACCGAGTTGCATTACCTTTATCAATTTCCAAAATTATATAAGTGGAAGAAAAAATTAAAATTTTGTTAATCAATAATAAATATTTCTGATATATATATATATATTCAGATCAAGCATGAACATGCTGCTTCATGCTTGATCCAGATTTTAAAAAAAGTCAGGCTATTTGTTATTATGTGTGAAAATCCACATAATAACAAATAGCCTTCCAGCTGTAAAATTTGGGAAATTGAACTATGGAGTGTTGATTATCAAGTATCCATATACACCTTTTCTTATGCATTCTTCATATTAACCATATACACTTATCATCTTCATTATAGTTTTTCATACTATATTCATATTAAAACTTTGAATTCAAATATCCATCTTAAACATTGATTTCATGTTACATTTCATTAATAAAAAACTTTCTTCTTTAAAGTCCAAATTTTTTTTTTTAAATTCTTAAATACTAAATTTTTTATTCAAATACTTGACTTTTTTGATGTCATTTTTCAAGTAAGGATTAATCTGAATCTTAGAAAATAAGTATTACTCGTAAAATGAGAAATAGCCTTTTATATTTCTTCAACATTATGAGGAATGCGATTTAGAAGATGTTGAAATATTCTAAGTATCGATGATTGTTGTTAAACATTGCAAATATATTGTTTATTCCATAAGTTTTTTGGGATTTTTCTAGAAGTATAATGGGTTTTTTTTTTTTTTTTGCTTGGAATAATTGAAAATAAAAATTATTTGATTTTGAAAGATTTGCATTTATTTGATTTTCCAATTTCATAAAATTGGAAATTGCTGTTGTTATTTTCAATTTCCATCTGTTATTTTGACATTTATGTGTCAGTGCATTTTTTTTGTTTTTATTCTTCAGATTTCCTTGGAAGAAAGAAATGATCAATATTTGCAACAGTTAAGAAGTAGTTTAGGTGCATTGACTATTGAGAAGTCTCGAATTGAAAATGAATTGAGAGCAGATAGAAAAAAAATTCTGGTAAAATATTTTAAACAATTTCATTAGTATGAAATAATAAGCTATATTTTTATGTTAATAATACTAAATTAATGTTTCTGTGTTTTACAATAGCAACAAAAAGAAGAAGTAGAGAAAAGTTTTTTAGAAAGAGAAAATGCATGGGCTGTAGAGAAAGACAGATATGAAAATCAAATTCTTGAAGTAATCTTTTGTATTTAATTTAATTAATAACATTGTAATGTAAATTATATTAGAAATAAATTTCTTTGTTGTGTATTTCAAATAAAGTAATATATATTAATTTATTCTATCATTTTTATAGCTATAGATACATTCAAAGATTTAGAGCTTTATGAATCTGAACGCACAATTTAATCCCATCTCACCAAAACTTATTTTTCTTAAGAAAATTTAATAATTTATACTTGATAATAAATTTAATAATTTTAAAAGTTGAAATTCTTAATGATTGAACAAGTGAAGAGGGGAAAAAGAGGAAATTTTACTTTAAAAAAGTTGCTTAAATTATATAATTATGATTTATTGTTAAATTTTTGTTGTGTAGTGGTTACAATTACTGCCTTCTCCTTTCTTCATAGGTGGCGCTACTAGAGCCACCTATCAAGAGCCATGTTTTCCCATGATTCCTCA
>JAPMOR010038815.1:457853-522095 GCA_026543865.1 Argiope aurantia | reverse complement strand
CTTGCCGTGTGTATTTGTTCTATGCCTTGTTCTTCAATATGCTTGTGTTAAATGTTTGTGCCGTGGAACTTAACCCGCTAATAAAAAGTAGTTCCTGAAACTGAACTCATTCTTTCATCCATGGCATAACACATAACAAAAAGTCTCGTCCCTCTACAGTTGTATTATTATAATTTTTTTTATTTTATCGTTATGTCAAAATTTATTATATTTTTAATACATATTTGCATTATTGTTTTCATGCTTTTTTTTATTAAAGAAATCTTGTTAAAAACAAATTTTCTAGTTAAGAAAAAAAGTCAGTGCACAACAACGGGAAAGAGAGAAAGAGCAACAAGATCATGTATTGATGTTAAAAGAACTACAGAATGTTCTTGCTAATGAAAGGGCAATGAAAGAAAAATTAGAAAACCAGGTATGTTGCATCCTTTGCCTTTTTATATTTCTTGTTATTCTCTTCAACACTGCGATTCTTGTTTAATTTAGTACTTCATGGTAAAATAGTAATTCTGGAATGAAAGTTCTTTACTACTGGCTTTATGCAGAGTATATGACTTGAAATTTAATGGATGGCCTTCATTACTTTCCATGGAATAAAAATAATGTATATTGATCAAAGCAATTTTCTACCTTTCCTTGCTTCAGCAAATATAATTTTTTTTATTTACTTAAAAGTTTGTATCCATTTGATGTCTGTTTCTATAAAATTTTGTAATTATGTAATTTTTTCCTTCAAATTTATGAAATTTATTTCATAATGATAGATTCAACATTCGTATGATAAAATCTATTTTATAATCTTTATTCTTAAGTTTTCTTTTCAATGTGAAAAAAAAAATGAATTATTTGACAAGCATACGAAGGGTGCAAATAAAGTGTCATCATCAATCATTTTAATTATAGTGAGTATATATTAATTATATAATTTCCAGTGTTATTTTTATGCAAGTTTTAAAAAAGTGTTGGAGTTAATGTCATCCTATGAAAATACAAAAAGTGTATGAAGCTTAAAAATGAAACTGTTAAGAAATATAAAATATTTCTCATACTGCTATTAAACATTTTCTCTTATTAAGTTCCATTACTGGAATTAATAATATAATTTGTTAATCTGCAATTTGTAATCTTAAATATGTAAATCTGTAAATTTTGTCATTGTCTTTTTTTGCCTTTATTTTATATCTGGAATTTAATATATTTTGTGTGGAAATTAAGAAAAATCTCTAGACTCATATCATTGGCTATTTTTAAAAATAAGTAATATTTTTTTCTTTTTTTTTTAGATTAGTGAGCTACAACAAAGATATGGTGGCAGGGTTTCTGAGAGGAAAGTTCTTGAATATGAGAAAACTATTGATGAACTTCAAAATAAGCTCATAGTAGCTCAAGATCATTTACGTACTTTTGAAAATGAAGCAAAGAGAAATGTGTTATCATTTAAAAAATTTAAAGAAGAAATGGAAGATATGAAGGCATGTTTTTATTATTATTATTTTTGATTGCAAATGCAAAATTAAGTTTTAATTTGATTTATTAAACCACATAGTTAATAAGGAATTGAATACTTTGTGATATAGTTTATGTATATTATAATCATGATCAATTTCTGATTATAATTATGGAGAGCAATTTTTGACTATGTCTTTATGTGATTATTATTATTTGCATTACAATGTTTGCCAGACAGGAAGGATGGCGGGTATTTCAGATGAGAGGATAGGAAAGTGATGCACAGATAAACAGATTCTCAAAAGGTGATGAAATATATAGTATTTGATTAATCAAAAGTCCTTCTGCTTTATTCTAGAGGTATATCAATTAATGATTGGCAGATTTACTGACTCTTTCTATTATTAATAATTTGGTAAATTTTCAAACAAAATAATATGTTGGCAAATTGCCAGGAAATCTTTGAAGTTTAAAATATAAAATAAAAATTCAGAATTTCAAGACATTTTAAATGATTTTTTTTAATACTGTGACAAAGTTAAAGAAAACCAATTGTATTCTGGACATAAATAAGTAAAATTCAACTATTTTATAACTAATTATTTCTAAGTATGAATAATTTTCAAAATGAAAACTATTATAAAATATGTAATTAAATACATAATCTATTTTTCAACATATTTTGAAAAATAAACATGTAAGAAATACACCTGATTAGTACTGTTATCTTCTAACGGTGATTTGATTCTTTTAGGCAATCTCTTTCAGATTCCGTGTTTGCTAATTACAATAATTATAATAGTATTCAAATTGTCTCTAATAATTATGATTATTAAAAATTGTTTGAATATCATTCCTCTTTTTTGGTTGAAAATACTTGTTTTTTTATAATTTTGCCTTTTTTTGTTTTGTTTTACTAAAAACCGATTATGGTAATGTATTAGGTTTTTGTTTTGATCAATATGTTTGCATAGCCACAAAATGTTTTTATTCTTTTCTGTGTCATATGTATTAAATGCATTGCAATGCTGTAGCTGTTGTGGTCCAATTAATAACTACAAAAAATTGTATATAATTGTGTACATATTACACCAGCTTATCACTATAAACAATGCAGAATTGTCAATAATAGTTTTATGATAACATTCGCAATGAGCTGATAAATTGATTTACTTGTATTACAGCCCTACCAACTCACTAATGACTAAATTTATTAAATGACATATGTTGTAATGGAGAGTATTTTGCAGAGGCATACAGTTCTTGCATTTGTGATGTATAACTACTGATTATTCATGTATGTGCAAATATTCTTGTGTATTCTTATTATTGTGCAATATTATCGTAATTCTTTTGTTGAAAATCACAGTGGCTACATTTGCATTCACAGTGTATCTGCCATTTACCTGTTGTGATTCTATTTCCTAATTACCACTGAATTACAAACAGTAGTATTTATTTCATTGGAAAAAAAAGAAAACCTGTTTGCCAAAACTATTCCTATTTTGCTAAGATGGAATTTAGAAATAACTAACAAAACATAGAATTTCCTTCAATGCTATAATCAAATTGTTTATGTTCTTCAATCTGTCTATCAATTTGAAATTATTTTTTTTATGTGTGTTTGTTTCTTTACTTTTCTTATTCTATTTTTTAAGGTGTGCCAAATATTGTTTTAATGATGCAATATATTTCTTAAAAGTATTGATTTTGTACTTATCTAATGAAGTTCTGAATTTGAAAAAAATTTGCCACCTTTTCCAATATCTAAATTATTCCAGGCACAGTTAATTACAAAAGCAAATGAAGAGAAAAAGCGAGCTGATATGACCGAAGAGAAATTAAAGTTGTTGACTTTTGTGAAAGAAAAAAGAATTGCAAGTTTGGAAGGTCGATTATCTGAACTTTCTACCATTGTTGGAGATCATGACAAAGTGAGACAACAGGATCAGCTGACAATCCAGAAACTGAAAGTAAATTGTAACAAAAACTGTCTATAAAATTTATTTTAGTTTAATTTTTAAGCTTTTTCATATTTTTATTTGAAATTTTATGTATATATTTCTTTTAATTTTTAGGCAAGAATTACTCAGTTACAAGTTGAATATTCTGCTTTTACTCAGATTCCAAGAAAAGATTCCAAGATTTGGGATTTCAATGATGTAAATACTGATATTCAGTACAGGCCAGAAAACTTACAGTTAACACAAAATACATCAGAAGAGACTCATCCTAGATCAGATAACATTTTACATTCTGGTATTTGTTATAAAACTTTGATGCTAATATAAAGGATTTATGCAAATTATTCAGATTTTTTTTATTTTGAAATATTATGCATAATAATTGAATTGACAGAAGAAAAAAAGATCCAAAAAGTTAATTTCTTAATTAAAAAAAAGTTATATATTATTTATTCCCAGTCAAATTTTTTCTAAATGTGAACACCATCAATATAAAATGAATCAAATACTAAAAAATGAAACATGAATATATCATTTACCTTAAAAAAATAAATAAAAGGCTTAGTTGTTTTTTTTTAAATAAACAGCAATTATATGATTTCCAAAATTCATGTTATTCAATATACGCATTCCTTTAGAACTTCTGTATTTTAGATTTTTTTTTTGCTAAAAAAGTGGAAAAATATATTTTATCCAATCAAGAATGTTTTCTTCCATTTTAGAATAGATTTTCTTAGTTATTTCATATGAAGAATGAAATGTAATCTGAAAAGGAATTATTTTCACTTAATTCTAAGCCATTAATGTTACAAAATAAAGTAATAAAAATTCATCAATGCTTTTATTTATTTATTTTTAAAAAGGCAAACATAAAATAAAAATGCACCCCCTCATGAAAAATATAAACACTTAAAATAAACGAAAGAAGAGAAAGTTTTATGTTTCTTCAGTTTAATATTTTTAGTATACTCTTTTACATCTTGTCCATCAGTCTGTAATTTGGATCAAAATCTCATAGAAAATTGTAAGCTCATCAGATATTTTTGAAAGGCATAGAAATATGAGAAAACATAAATGCATGATTATCAGAGGAGCATTTTAAACATGATACCATGCTGTGCCAATCTCAAGAAATTTAATTCCCACATATTCATGAAATTTAACATTAAAAAATTTATAACTCTTTTACATCTTCTTTTTCTTTGCGTTTAACTAGGAATCTGTCTCCCCACCCCCTCAAATTTAGTTCATTTTCATCTGGTTTTATTGTAGAGGTAACAAAATCTCATTTGAGAGTGTAATAAATTGTAAGTCCTATAATGACTCTAGTGATCATAATCAATAAGAATTATAAATACTTTAAATTTTGAAAGAACACTGTAAAATATTTACACAAATTGGAATAGTAATTAAAAAAATATCTTATTTTTATTATAAGATGGCAAGGGATATATTTTGTTAACATTTTTACTAGCATTTAAACCTAATGCTAAAATTAATGTTGAATTTTTATCTTTTGATTTAAAATTTGTCCATAAGTAATTTTTTTTAAAATACTGGCTGCTAAGGCTTTAAATATGTTATAAAAAATCCCATAAGGTGTAAAAAAGGTCAAGTCTTAGATTTGTTTCTTTTTCATAACTTACAACAATTTCAATCCTATTATCTATTATCCTCCCTCAGTCATGAATTTTTTATTTACTCCTTGTTATCATTGAAAGAGCTGCATATTTCATAAAAACCAATAAGAGCTCATTTTCTTAGTTTTCTGGCTTTTTCCCCCCATAATCAATTCAATTCATATGCTTCTATAAGTTCATAATTTGTTGTGAAAAATTGTTAGATTTTTAAAAATTAATAATAATTTTTTCTTATGATTTCATTTTTTTGATAGATGCAGAAAAAGATTTTATTTCTGAAAAATCAAATGCATTTTGGCAAGCTGAAATTATGAGAATGAAAGAAGAATTGGAACAATACAAAGCAAAAGCTGAATTGGCTTTAAAAGAGAAATATACCAAAACATCAGCTGCTTTACTTTCGGTGAGATGAAATGTGTAAAAATTCAGTATTAGTATTTTAGTTTAGAAATAGTTTATGATAAATGGGTTTACAGCATTCCTTTGATATCCGTCTATGTGTTTTGTCATAATGAAAACTATGCTATTCCCTTTCCCTTCCTCAAAAGATGAGATGATTTCTATAATATATATGAGATGATTTCTATATTATGAATCTAGTAAAATTTCCTATTTAATCTTTCTCCATTATTATTCATTTTCAATTGATCTGATATTTTTAAAGGATATGATATAACTTTCTCTTGCAATGGAGTTAAGAACAATGAACAAGCAATTATTTTATTTTGGAAAAAAGAGAGAAGTTATGCTATTGGATAAAGAAAAAGCAGAAGCTCTATTTATATCTTTATTCCTATTGCATTTGATAGGAACACAAAGCTTTACCATAATGTTTAAAAAATTGCACAACTTGACATGTATGTCTAATTATATATTTCCTAAATATTTTTAAGTTGCTTAAAAAATTGCAATCTTTTATGCATTTCTCTTTTTTATATCACTTTTTCTTATTTTTGACAGAAGTTTAATTATCTTGTTAAAAAAAAAGATGCATGGTAGCATTTTGGCTTTACAATATTTTTCAATATTTGATTGCATTTTTTG
Source organism: Argiope aurantia (assembly GCA_026543865.1). Classification (NCBI taxonomy): domain Eukaryota; kingdom Metazoa; phylum Arthropoda; class Arachnida; order Araneae; family Araneidae; genus Argiope; species Argiope aurantia. The sequence goes on along the minus strand of JAPMOR010038815.1, from coordinate 515,998 downwards.
TTGATTACTTTTTTATTTATTGGACTTTCAGTTGCTTATAAGTTCGATCATGAGCAAGTTATAATAATGTATGTAAATGCTACTTAGATCTCTTCAACTTTCAGGAATTAAACTGTCTCAAAATGTTTATTAAATTTATGTTTTGTTTTGTCTTTTAGGATGCAAAAAGTGGCAAGGAAATTAAAGAATTGAAAAGTAAAATAACACAATTGCAGAATCAGCTTCAAAATTGCAAGTCACAATTGAAATTAAATGAAGAATATCACAATAAAATCACATCAAATTTGGAAAAAACTTGTGATGATCTCAAACTACAACATAAGCAAGAATTAGCTCAAGTTGAATTATCCCATCGTACTCAGCTGTTAGAACTTGAGCATCAGATACAAAAACAGCGAGAAAGAACACTAGCACTTTTGGAGGAGAAAGACAAGGAAATCGAGCTGTTAAAATCTTCTTTCCTGTCATCATTTATAAAAAAGGTAAAACTTTAAAACTGATTTAAAATTTGAAGTATAGGGTGTTCATAATTAAACAATCCTATTTAAAAATTGTCTATAGATGAAATTAGAGTTCAGAAAGTTATGAAATATTGTATCACATATAATGAAGGGGTGCAAATTTGTTTGAAGAAATAAAAATAAAAAATATTTCTGAATTTCGCCATTAGAGGACATTTAAATAAATTACACATTTAGCATACATATTAGATAGTTTACAAATTTTTTTACTACAAAACATATTCAACATAGTAGCTGTCATTTTCAGCTACCATCTGAAATTGTAAGATGTTATTTTCCATGGTTGATTGCAGTATTTTCTGGGAAATGTTATGAACATATCGTGAAATACTGTTGTTAAGGTCTAGTAAAGTTCTTGGATTATCTTGACTTACTAAATGTTTCAAATGTTATAAAAGTCAAAAGTTTCATAGATTGAAGGCTGGTATTAGAGGAGGCCATAGATCAAGAAAATGGCAGCTGATGGTGTGTTTTCCTGTGGAATGATTTTTGAGAACGTTTTTAATATTAAAGTTGATGTGTGGAGGAACTCCATACAACTTTGTAAACCAATATATGTAACACATGAAATGTGTAATTCACTAAAATATTTAACTTTCTAACACTAGTTTCTTCTGTAGACAATAGGGTAATTTAATTATAGATACTCTATGTATTACTAAATTAAAGTTTGCATAATTTTTTGGTAATCCTTTTTTTTTCTGGGGAAACAAATATTAAATTAAAAAGACAACATTTAAGCAAATTTTTATTTTAAAATTTCAGATTATGCTAGCAGGACAACACGCTGATAATTAAAATTTTATTACTACATATATTTTCTCTAAATTATTTAATTCATTAGAGTAAAAATTTCACAACAGCTTTAGGCAATTCATTTTAATTTAGATAAATTATTAATATATTGAATATATTATTCATATATTGAAATTCCATTATGGACTTAGCCTAAAATGGAATGGAATCTGTTTTTACAATGCATATAATATTATTATATATGCCACACACACACACACAAAAGAATAAAGGATATAGTGCTAAAGGGAAAAAAAAATGTGTGTATGATGAGATTGGAAAAGATGTGCAATGTGAAGTGCTATGACTTTTGCAACCAAAATATTTTGATATTTGATGTTTTCAGAAAAAGCTTATAAAACAAGCATTCAAGTTAGATGACAAAAAAGGAAATATGTTTCATCTTGACTATTCTAGAGAACATATATCTTTGGCAACCCATTAAAAACTGAGTGAACTCAGTAGATGTATTTATTATACAGTCCTGAATTTGGATCCCTAAATTTTATTTATTTCCCTCCTGGGTTCTCTTATGGTATAAACTAACTTTTAAAGGCAAAAATATTCCTTTTTAAAAAAATTAAAATATGGCAAATAATTGATGTAATTTAACAGTAAAATAAAAATGAACTTTTTTTTGTTATCTAATTTCTGCATTTCCATATTGCATTAATAACATTAATGATATTTTAATATTGTCATATAGTAGATGATAGAAATAAAAGGAAAACCAAGTGAAAATAATATACAGTTTAAAGCAATGTCTGAATTATTTAACTATTATGGCTATATATAATTGAATTCAAAATGAATGCTCAAATGTTCATATTCAATGATGTATTAAGGAAGGAAAAACTTTATTCAAAAAATGGTGTATTTTTACATTTATTTTTTAAAAATAAATGTAATACACAACTTAAATATGTAAAATAAATGTTTTTCTCAGATATAATCTAAGGAGAATCTATTTAAAGTTTTAGTACTGTTATTATTATTATTTTTCCAAATTTTAACATAAAATTCTATTATTTCAGAATAAGACATCGGAAGGTGATACAGATCTTGAGAGCAATATTGAATCTGCAACAGTAGATACAGAAGCAGCAGCTAGTTTGCTTTCAAGTTCATTGATATCCAGTCAAAAAGAAGGTCACATTTTACATTACATACAAGAACTGGCTAGAAAAGATGTTGAAATCTCTAATCTTCGACAATCACGCATTCAAACAGAAGCTTCATTACGTAAACTACAGCAAGCATTAGCTGTGATAGAAGAAAAATACAACCATGAAGTAGAAATGCTGAAGTCAAGAATCAAACTTTTAGAGAGCAGTCAAGATGAAGAAGGAACAAATATTGAATATTTAAAAAATGTTGTCTTTCGCTTTTTGAAGTGTAATGATCCCCAAAGCAAAAGACATATGGTTAATGCAATTGCAACTGTTCTCCACTTTACTACTAGCGAAATACAGGATATTAAAGCATACATAAAATAGTATATTAATATTCTAAGGAAAATATTTCTGTAGAGCTTGTTGTAAAATATTCATAATCTGTACAGTGAATCTTAAATTCAGATATGTATTTTTTCAATCTTTTTAAAAGAAATTTTCAAATGTCTGGATTACAGTATTTGAGATATTTACTGTGAATGCTACTTACAGAGAATGACTGGAATAATTTGGTGTAATTTCATTCCTTACAAATTATATGTATATATAAAGATAAGAATGAATTTTGATAGCATATGTTAATGATTAAAAGAAAGGTTTTTTTATAAAATTATGTGAACAATTTTTTTTTAAGATACTAAACATGTTTTCAGAAATATTTAGTTATTGTATTCTGCTGATCACATTATAAAATAATCCTTAGATATACATTGATTGAAAATAGTAACAATTTTCTCCAGCTCTTAATTATCTCATTAAGAGCTGGAGAAAATTGTTACTATTGCCTTTTATATTATTTTAATTGACAAACTGTTAAATGTCTGACTTTTTTATTTATTCTCATCTTTGATGATGTTTGTAATTCCTTGTAGCAGAGTGCAAAAGTCCAATAAATATTCAAGGAATACAGATAAGCAGATGTGCTTCGATGTTGCCATTTTCTAGAATGAAATAATTAATATAGACATTGTAATTGAACATTTTTTTCTCTCTCTCTCTCTATTACAAACACTTATAATAGAGAGAATTCTATGAAATCTGTGTTTTTCTTGAACATTTGTCTATCATAAATGGTATTTTACTTGAAGAAAATTTTATCAGAAAACAATGAAAAATGTACATAATAATAAAATGTATATATTTGTAATTTTTATACAGTTAATATATATGCCAAAGATATTATTATATTGATGTGTTAATTTATTATATTGAATAAAATTTACAGGCAATCATTGAATGAAGTTAAATTTTTTCATGTATACAGATATTTCAAATGCTAGTATTGAAATTAATTCTAATTACAACATCCGATATTTTTTTTTCAAACAGTAACTTCACTTTATTTCTTAGTTTATTCCAAATTTAAATGATAATGACATACTGCTATTTCTAATAACATATAGGGGAACTGAAAAATGCTGATAAAAATTTAAAGAATCACCAGTAGCATTTTTTTGCAAATTATGCTAATAGATTCCACAAAATATTTGATGAAATAGAATAATGAAGTAAAAATTCACAATAACATTGGCAAAGTATATACAGAATCTTCATCTCTTAGTTTTCAACATTCAAAAATATTGTTGGAATTATTGCATAATTTTTTTTAAAAAAATTATCGAATTTCAGGAAAAATTTACACAGTATGCGAGTTGAAATTATAAAGATAATTTTTTGAATTTTACGATGGTACAAAAATAATATTGGTGTGAAAGTTCCAAAATGAAAATACAATGAAAGTTTGGAATATTTCGTTTTCAAATAGGATGACTCATGTTAGGACTACTGAAGAAATATTTCCCGTAGCATTAGATATGGATGCATATCTAAGAGAAGTATTTTGCAGTTATATTTGTATTAAATTTGTACATTTCAATTGAATAAAATGTCCACAATTTACATTTAATTTTTCTTTAAAAGAATGACAAGGTATTTTCAATATTTTTTTCTATCCTTTTCTGTTAACAAATCTCGGAATGTATCGCAAGATAATATAAATTCTAGAGAAATTTTTTTTTTATCTGAATAATTTACAATAGAAAAACAATTTTTTTTTTCATCAACCCACAAGCATTTCCAGTATATCTATATAAAAGTAAATTACCTTAAATATAAATCCAAGGAAATATTATTCAGAGAAGGAAAATAAGCCAATTAACTGAAAAACAAGCTTGCATTTTTTTTTATATCTGTAGAACAAGCAATAGAAAAGAAACAAAACCTGCCTTTTGTATCAACTTTACTAGTTCAGATATGTTTTATTTGTAGTTGGAAAATTTTCACCTGGAATAATCAATTTCCATATTCAAGTAGAGCTGTAAAATTTGATTAATAAATTATTTTATATGTATATATTGCATTAAATTCTTATAGGTTTGAAAATGTTTTGTCATTTTAGTTATAAATGCTTTCTCTTTTAACATAAATCTTAGTTAAAATTACTTCCCCCTTGAAAAACATTTGTGGAAATCACTATCGATCGAAAATCAAATAGATTACCAAAGTCATAGCCATGACAGCCAGATTTGGCAGTTTTAATTTCCCTCATATTACATTCCATTAAAACAAATATTGCAATTTTTATGGAAAGAAAATAGGGAAATGATAAAAATCTACAGTTTACATAAAGATCAATTATAGCTGAAAGTATAAGCAGGGATGTTATATTTGAAAGAAATCTTGAAATTGAAATATAACCAGAAACAGAGAAAATAGCAATTAACCCTTTGCACTCAGATGATGCCTTTCACTCATTATTGAAGAAAGTGCATTTTGAAGTTTTATTTATTTATTTTTAAATTTTGATTGTTAAAAATGCTTACAAAATAGTACACAGATGCAGATTAATTTTTCAAAGAAATTCAACTTGAAACAATTACATACATTTATTTTTCAGAGCAATACACAAATCTTTGCATTAGATGAATAATTATGCATCAAATTACTTTTCCCGAAAGCAAAGGGTTAAGTTACCCTTTTATGGGAAAATTATATTTCCATTTTTCTCAGCTTTGCATTATAATCATTACTTATCTAAATGCAATTTTCTGACATTTTCCTACTAAAGTAATAATTCCAGATTTCATATATTCTAGTTTATGTTTAACTGTACTGAACTTAAATATTTGTCAATAACCAGGCTTAAACTTCTGTATGCCACTGAATGTGAGAACATTTTTGAGCCCAACTCCAATTTTACTCTGTAATATGGATTGCCACTTAATTGCAATCATTATGTTTTTTTTATGTTAATCTATTTAAATTAATAATGACAAATACATTCAATCTACAAAATTGTTATTGAAAAAAAAAAGATTAAATAATTTTTAATAAAATTCAGGGTTTTCTTTTTTTTCCATAAAATAAATCTTTTCCACAGTTTTAAAGGATTAATTTTCTAATGAATATAACAAATATTATTAACGTTGATGACACTTATTAATATATATATTAGCCAAAAAATCTTAAACTGAAATTTCCCAGCAAGCAGACGCTCTGAATGTACCCAATATAATTTTGCATTTTCTAAAGAAAATTTTCTATACATTACAAAATGGCAGAACATTTTAGAAGTGATTAATAGTTTTAAAATATTAAAATCTCATTTTAAAGCTACAGTGGAAACTTTTAAAATCGGCAAACATTTTTTGAAATACAATGTCCTGTTTGAATTAGGACCAAATTCAAATTTTCCTACATATTGAAGTGCAGATGGCAACCTAGCATTAGGTTAAGCATGTATTACATTAGCAGTCAGCAGCATATTGTTACATTCAGTCAATCTCTACTAATAATAAAAGATAAAGTATGTGTATAGAATAGAATGTATAGCACAGACTTTTGGATCTAGTTACTGAATTTGGCAGATATAATTTGGAGAGTGAAAAAGCACATTTTGGGGTAATTTGAATTAAAAATTAAGCAAAATATGAGTTTTCTACTATAAATGGCAAAATTATTTAAATACAAAAATGTTTAATAGCTTCTTAAAATTGAAATTTTTTTGAATGTTAATACTTTATAATTACAGAACAAATGTTTATTTTTTTTAATTAAAAAAAATTAAGCTTATTTAGAAGCAAGATATTTTACTGTTATAAAGAAATTCAAACTTCCTTTGTTACAAATATCTACTGGTTTTTTCCACCTTTAATTGCTGCTGATGAAGATATCCAAGATAAAGAAATCAGATAAATAAATTCATAGCATATTTAACTATTCACATAAAATATGATTTCGTGTTAATTTCTTTAAAATTTATAATTATAGGGTTTAATCTTAACTAAGCAATGATGAAAGGTTTTAAAATGTGTCTTTTTTTATACATTGCTATTTTTTCCAGTAATGTTATTAGATGTGTAACATTATTCTTATATCTTTGAAAATTGCTTTCTTATTATAGTACAATGAAATTTTTGTTGAATCAAAAAATTCTTATTAAATAATATGATTGGTTAAACTTTAATAATTTTTTACTCAAATTAATGATGAAATTTTAGGAGCAACACAGAAAATTAATGAGATACACAGAAAAATAAACTTAATGGCGTAAGGCTTCTAAAATAGATCATCGGCCAAAAATTGAAATGTTAAGATACTTTGCCATGGAAGCCATTAAGAGCAAGTTACTTAAAATATTTAATTGAAATATTTTAGCAATTTTTAATACTAGTGAAATAGCAGGTCAGCTAGAAATAATAAAGTAAAATAAAATATCAAAATTTCAGTTAGAATACTATTTCAAGAAGATTGTTTATACTATTATTTATTTCCAAATCCTTTTGTTTGAAGTGAATTATCTCATTGATTCCTAAAATTGAGAATTTATTATCTCTCTGAGAACACTTGTATCTCAGAGAAATAGAGGTTTCATTTTTTTCAGAAAGCATTTGAATTCCACAATTTATGTACAGTTAAATCATTCAAGTTTTGTTTGTTTATTTGCTAAACAAATTATTAAAAACTGATTTTAATATCAATAATGTGTCTGCTTCTGATAACAATAAAAAAATGTGTTGTGAAATTAAAAGAAAAACCCTCAATCAAATATATTTTTGCATATATTTTCACACATACTGTATGCACATATATAAATTATATATTTAGGAAAACTATACATATACTATAAAGCTTGTAATTACAAAAAAGTGAAAAAAAGTCTAATTCCTTTGTGTCACAGCAGGAAAACATGCTCCAACTTTACTGTCATTGGTCAGTATATTCATCTTAAGAAAAGATTCCTTCATTTCTTAAAAAAGCCAGCTGGGGGATCTCTCTTAAGATCTTCTGCAACATCCAAAGGATAAAGACCAAGAAATTTGAACCTTTCACCCATATGATCTGGTCCAAGCAACATATCATAGCTTGCAATAAGATCTTTATGTAATTCAGGTTTAACTGTAGCCAAAATTTTCTGGAATTTTTTTTAAAAATAGAGAATTATCATACAGATAAAAATCAAAGAACTTAGTAGAAATATATAATGCAAAAAAATAATAAAGAAAAAAAGCAATTCAAATTATTTGTTTGAAAAACTGACACATATTTACAAGGGGTAGATTAGTGAACTGAATCATAAAGTTTGCAGTTATTATAATTTCATTATTTGAAATTAATACTTATATTATATATTCCAGCTAATGTCATTCAGTTAATATAAGCAAAAGCTTTATCACAAAGACATGATAATTAATGATCAGTATAAGAAAATAAATTATGTTTTAACATTGGCACTAAGTAGTTCTATAATCCATTGATAAATTAAAAAATCTGGTAATAAGACAAAATTTCAATTCATAAACATGTCTGCAATGTAGTTAACCTTTAAATTTACGATACTGTGAGTTAAAAATTAATGAATATCTTTTATTATTATGAATATCTAACAAGTCTAAGGAAAGTATAAAAAGTGACTTTAGATTTTTAATTTTATTCAATTCTATATTTTGATCTTTCATTTATCTTCACTTCATTTGCATTGCAAAGAAAAATTAAACTTTTATTATTAAAAAATGATATTGAAGTTTCATTGTGTTAATTTTCAATTTAATGATTGTTTTCAGAGAACCAATATTTGATTTTCTTTCAAACATAACAAGAAATAATAAAAAATAAGCATTTTTTACTCATATATTGTTATAACACGATAAAACTAGTCCAATAAAATTTTACTTATTTCTACACATGAATTTATATGATAAATATTAATTAAAATGTAATTAAAATAAGAAAGGATTAAAAAAAAAGCACTTGAAAAATACTAATGCTTTAAAAAAAATCAAACAGAAGTGTAAAGAAATTATGATTAGAAGGGCAATTTTATATTAATTTGAAAAAGAAAAAATTAGAAGCATTAAACAGAATATTGACATTTTTTAGCTCTAATAATTTAATTAGAATTAATATTAATTTAGCCCTAAGTAGTAGTACTTACTTATACAGGGGTATAATTTTTCATTAAAAATTTGAATAGTACAACTTGTAATGAATAAAATAAAAATTAATAATAAAAAAATAAATAATTAAAAATTGCATTAATTATATTATGAAAGACTTGATAAATAAATATAAGTAGAATATATCAAATAAGGGCAAGGATAAAAACTTACTTCAAATTTTGTTTTAATATCCATATTTGTGAGGAACTCCTTTTGGGTTACAGGTCCAAATGTTAAGGCTGCAAGAAATACATACAATTTTCTACTAAAAGAAATTGATATATGGCAAACATTTAGACATTTTAAAATTGCGAAATAAAAAGAGAACTAAAAAGGAACTTCGAAGAGAAATTACTCTTTAACTAACATTATTATATTTTAGAAACAAATAATAAAAATTTGATGAATTCTGCAAAATGAGTATAATGCATGTAAATTCTGCTAGTTTAGTACTCCACAATTATGTTATATACTTAAGAGGATGAGTTAATGAAAAAGATGAACCAAAACTTAATGATGAGCTTTTAGGGGAGACAGAAAACATAAAAACAAAACAAAAATCACATATTAATATGCAACCAGAAACTCCACATATTTTGATTTAACATTGGAATATGTGAAAAATAAAACAAATAAGAATTAGTGGCCAGAAATCTGAGTATGATCAGCTGGCAGATAAACATGCAGAAATGACAAGCCAATAATAAGATGAAAAAATCTTTACTTAGTAATATTTTATACTGAGGTAGTGAATGTATAAATTTTCATAAAGGTTTAAAGTTCTTAATATCCACTAGAGGGCACTGGTGCAGCTGGAATGCAGAACCAGACATTTTAAATTTTGACTGTATATGAAGAGTATACTATAATTCATGAATGCAGAGCATTTAGTGATCTATCCTTATAGCCACTACAACTGCCCAATTTGTCTAATTTGAATTTCTTCTTGAGGAAAATCTGAAAGCCAAGGTCTACAAGACTGCTATTATCCCTTTACATGGACCTCCTCCAAAGAATTGCTGCAACATATGTCCACAACTATGAAATGTTTAGTCTTTTTTAAAGAATCTAACAATCACTGCACTGCCATTCTGAAGGGTGTATTTAAAACTGCACTGCCATTCTGAAGGGGGTTCTATTTATTACAAAATTTAACACTTACTATCCTAGCCTAAAGTATCCCTAAATATGAATTTTTCTATCCAGTATTTGCTTGCCCTTTCTGCATCTTTATCCTCCAGCTCAGTAATTTGGAGTTCTGGTCATGCAATGTGATTCTGTTTTGCCCTTGTGTTTTCCTAACTTTACTGAACCTCTGCTTATATGACGAATTTTGAATTGCTTTACGTAATACATTATATTTTATATTTAAAGCAGAATGAACAAAAAAAGTTAATGATTCTTATTCATTTTGTTTTAAAGTTAATGTTAGAATAGTGCAATTTTTCAATGCTTATAGAAAGGATAGACTTAAAGAATTTTTTAAATATAAATGACTCAATGATTACATAAATTGATTCAACAGCTTCAAAAATGTATAACATATTTTTATTCCTATTAAAAAACTAAAAGAAAATAGTTTTAGCCAAATTAAAAAATTACCTTTTCCTTTGACCATTTTCTTCAAGTAAGAAAAATCTACATCAGCCGTAAGATCAGCAGTTCCTGGTTCACTAAGTGGGTCATGCAAAGCATGTCTTCTAAAAGCCTATATAACAAATAAAAGAAAATAATATTGCTAATGGTAAAAAAAAAAAAAACTATTTTCTGAAATTTTTAATGCATTTATTTACATGCAATACATAAAAAAATTAAAAAATAAAACTATTAAACTCTTGACAAGAAGAAATCAAAATATATATAAAAAATTTTTTTTTTTAAGTTTTAGTATATCTAACATGAAAAATTTAATTTCTTGACTAGTTCCATTATAACATGTTTCAAAAATTTCAAGATGAATTATTATCAACTTCATATAAAATAGATAAAATACAAAAAAGTAATAATTGCTCACTCTAAATGTGTCTGTTTTTGTCCCATCATGACCATAATCTATCAAAAGTGAATAACCACCTTCTTTTTCTATTCTAGCAGCTATTTCTTGAACCAATACCCCACTTTCAGGACTGACTTCTAAACTAGTTCGCGTTTCATCAGCCTATAATAATTAGAAACAGCATTAATCAAAAGTTGTTGTGCTTAAAATTTTAAAACCAAAAGATCTGAATAAAGTAATGACATATAACAAAGAAATAATTCAAAAATAAAATATTCATTTAAAAGAAGTGTAACTAACTGCTATATTAATAATAAAATTAAAACACAGATATTATTTTGAATATTTACAACAAATTAATATTTATATCAATTATTAATATTTATGTAAGAATTATATATAGAAACAAACTAAAAGACTTTCAAAATCAATGTTAAAGCATTTTTTGTATTAAAATTTTTTTTAATAAAAAACATTTTTTTATTAAAAAATACTTAATATTGTCCAGCACTAAAAAAAACCTGAGCAATTTTAATTAATCAGAGTAATAATCCTAAAAATTCTTTTAAGATCTACAACATTTATAATGAACAACTTGCAGATATCAAAATATCCAAATTGGTTAAAAAGTTGATTAGGGATAGATACCTTAAATGTATTCATTAGCAAGTGTTTGGATTTTTTTCAAACACTTCAAAAGAATATTCTATAAATATATATAATGAATGTTCAAATATTTTTATAATTAATAGCTTGTAATAGCTTATAGCTTGTAAATTACAGCAAGAATAATTTGAATATATTCAAGAAAATACAGGCACGAATGAGAATTTTTTCTTCTTGCAAGTGAGCTTAATTATAGTACAATTCAAATTAAATATAACAGAATTTCCCATATCCATAGCTAACAACTTATATCTAGATATAAATAATCATTTAACATTTTATATAGTTTTAAAAATTTTAAGAGCAAAATTAAAAGGAAAGAGATAAAAATTATTCATTTTAAATTGATAATGAAAAATCAATGAAAAGTTTAAAGAATAAATAATGAAGAAAAATAATTCTAAAAGAAGAATTATTCAAGAAAGAATAATGAGACAAATGCTCCAACACTGAGCATTCATATCAAATATTGTTGGAAAATATTGAACAATATTAAAAAATATTGTTCACATACCAAAGAGGGTTTATTTCAATGCACCATTTTATTATTACTATTAACGAACATATTTTGTAGATGTAAGCAACTATTAAATATCATCGTTTTACACATTTTTATATAAATTTTCGACAATATTTACTTAATCAGACACAACAAACAATTTAAAAATAATATTTTATTAACAAGTTAGTAAGTTTAATTCTATAATACATGATGTATATTAATACAAAAATATTAAAATTAATAAGTAAAAAATTAAATTAATATTAATGCTTTTTTTTAGCAAATTCACCAAAACAGACAATGAAAGAGAGCTTCAAATTAGACAAAGAAGAGAACTTACCAAATTACTGTTAAAAAAGAACCAATTCAGATTTGAGGATCATGACATGAACTATAATATTGTTCAAAAGTAAATACCAACAATAACCAGTCACCAAGCAACCAAACACAACACTAAAAATTGACTTCAATCCCCATGCAGATTGCATGCATGCAGTTCCTATTTTTTATAAGTTAAACAGCACTAACATAAAAAACTCACGTCAATGAAAAACTGACTGGCGGGCGTGGGCCCACGTGACACAACATAACGTAGATGATGCTCTCCTTGTCCATCGTCTAAGTCGATCAGGACTTCTCTCCAGCCTTCATTAGTTTTCTTTACAATAATCAATAAAAAGAAATTAATAAAGATAATGTTTTAGAAAACAGCTTAAAAGCCAATTTGTATATTTTCACAAACTGAAAATAAAGACTTGAAACATATAAAATTATAAAGAAATTTCATTTTTTGCACTAAAATTTTTGTTTTGGGCAAAATTCAAAGATTTACATAATGAAAAATCTTCAAGACAAAAGTGACTTATATACTTGTAAATAAATTCAAGTATCAGTATTTATGTACATTAATTTTTCAAAACATTAAAAGAATTGTACAAATAAATACCCCCCCCCCAACATAATCAAATCACTTATGATAACATTAAAATTTTATTAAAATATGCAACAGAAATTTAAATGTGACAAATTTTTTCATATAGAATTTTGCCAAATTTTTTAATGCATTTTGAAATTTCCATATGTACATAAAAACAAGATAAAACAGCTATATCTTAACAGGCACAAGAGTCTAATTGCTGAAATATTTAATACTGACTTTTAAATTAATATACAGAATGCTAAAAATATGAATAAATATATAAAGCTTCAAGATAAAACATTAAACCTTTTAACTTACCTGTAATTTATGGATAGGAAAAGCATCAAATAATTCATAAGCTATGATGCACGAAAATCCTTGTGGAACATCTTCCAAATTTCTGTACCATGAAACTGGTACACCGTGCTTTGTTATATTATGCTTGTACATTAATTCATCATTATCTTGGTTGGTGTGAAGATGCAAATGCCGTCTTGAATCATCTGCTTCCAAAACATCTTTCACAACACTGACTGTGCCACATAATTTTAATTCCTGAAGCTGGCTCAGATGTGGACTCACTTCAACTAAGTGTAAAGAGACTACTTCTCTTGCATCATTGTTTTGAGAAAACACCTAATTTTTTAAAAAATAATCCATTAATTTTTACAACAAAACATTAAAAACAATTCATTATTAACAGATACAAATTAAATTATAACTAATGTGAAATGCATTAATTTTAACATATTAATATTATAATGGAGAAAAAAGAAAAACAAAGACTTAAGGAGTTGCTGCTAAACTTTATAAGATAAGTATAAATTCAATTCTCATTTAACAGAAATTTTTTATTTCAGAAAAGATACTTAAATTACAAATTTTCAGTCTTAATAATGAAAGAAAAAAATAACATTTTATATCTAAAAAGCTAAATAAGAGTTCTGATGGCTAAAAACAGTTTCATTCATAGAATAACTAAAATTGACAAACAAATCTACACATTGAGTGCATAGAATTCAAGCAATAATAATTAAGATCAACTTGATAAATTTTAAACCTTATTCAGTTATCATTATAATTATAAAGCTAAATAAAAAAACACACTTTTTAAAGAAAACAATCAATGTCTGACAGTTTATTAATTCTTCTGAAAAGTATTTTCCATCAGAAAATTCTATCATCACAATTAAATGTTAAAGAAAGCTAATTCTAATAACTTCAAAAATATTCAAGTTACATTTTTAAAAATATATTAAAAGTAATCTTATAAAATTTTCTTAGCACCGATTATTTAATCAGATTAATCTCACAAAAGGCATATAATTATTTTATCTTGAAATTTAAGCTAATTAAATCAATTAAAAAATTCTTAAAAAATATGACAAAAATCTTATCAAATTTTTAAATGTAAATCAAAAATATTAAGAATTTTTTGAAATAATTAATAAAAAATTTTTGAGAAAATGTCTTCAAATTAAATTTTTATCTTCTAACAGCTGTCTTTTCACCGAATTCATATATAATAACAATTATATAATTATATGTGAATGATACCACTTCATATACATAAATATTTTGAATAATATAGAACATAGAATGAGGATCTAGATTATTTTCAATTTAAGATAAAAATGTAAAACACAATAACTTAAAAAATAATATTTGTACTCAGTTTGTCAATACAGAAAAGATCAAAAGTAAATATTTTTCTTTATTGTATAATGCTTTTAATTAAAAATAATGCCAACAGTTTATACAGTCCTACTCGCAAGAGTTCATCCGATAAAGCTCCTCTATTGGGCCCTATTTCAACAATATACCAAGGTTTTGGTTTCCCAGCTTTAATCCATTCTTTCAAACACCATTCTGCAATTATCTGAAAAATTAAATTTAATTTATAAGATCTGTTGAAAAAAATTAAAAGATAAAGCTATAAAAGTGAAGCCTAATATTTTAGTAATTTTTAACTATACAAAATGCTTATAAAACTGCAAAATTTTTGAAAATAATTAATAATGGAAATTTTATGATTTAATAACTAGAAAAACTTTCACATTGCAAGAAAATTGCTGTCAACAATAGAAAATTGTTAAAAATAAATATAGCAAACAATCTGGAAGAAATACTGAAAAGACTAGGAAAAGAATACTTGAAAGCTATGGATTTTATAGACTAAAAAATATAAATAACTCTACTATACATCCTTAGCTTAAAACAAACAATGCAAGATATATTTCTGTGATGGCTAATAAATTTTGTATTTTAATCCATTTTCATAATACACACACAAAAGAAAAAAGATAATGCTAAGATAATAATTTTCCAAAGCAGATAATTAAATTCTTTTGCCAACTTGTAATTTCTGTTTATAAGAAGTTATAAAAAAATTGTAATTACATTTATAAAAACCTACTTTAAAAATAAGTAAATTGAGGTAATTTAAATAAAATAAATCATTCAGCAAATTTTACAGATATATTTTGAATCCTAATGATTAGTTTAACTATTTATGCTCATTAAAGAATAAGTGTATTCTCAGAGATAAAAAAATAAGTGTATTCACAGACATTAAAAAAATAAGTGCATTGTCAATTTTTTAAAAAAATAATTCATTAACTAAAAAACTTTACTGTAACCATACAATTAAAACACTATTTATAAATCTTGTGGTGCATTGTAAATGCGATTACCATAAAACTAATGTTTTAAAAGTAATTTATAACTGAAGCAAATTAATTTATTATAATGTACAACACAAAGACAAAAGTTAAAAATTTTAAATAAAATATAGAAAAAAATACAAGAGCAAGACAAAATATATAAAAATACATGATTTTTTTTTAAATGAAAGTTTTTAGTACAAAGCAGAATTTTAGATATATATATATCTTAAATTTTCTTTGCTATAACCATAAGGAAGAATGAAAGCATAAATTCAATTATTATTCATTTCAGTATTCCTCCTATAAAAAGAGTTTGCTTTGTATTTGGAAGATAGGCAGAACACTATTAGTAAATATTTTTAATTTTCATTAAATATTTGCTCATTTTTACAGCAAAAGATTTTCTTTTTAAATAAATGGCCATAACTGCATCAAAAAGATAGCCTCTCTCTCACTTTCTTTTTATTAAAATATGTCATGAAACTAACAACATTATCCTTTATATTTCATAATATTAATTTATGTAGAAGTGGTTGTGACAATCTCCATGAGATGGCACAGGGGCACCAGGGAGAATGCCAACTCTAGTGAATATTGAATGAGAGGAAAGAACGGATGCTGGGCTTCGGGTTAAATGGCTGTGAACCATGGTAGCACGATGGTGCCCACATTGTAATATATACCAAAACTGTAGACATGTACAATAGAACCTATATTTAATCCTAGACACTGTTTGGTAGTGAGTTCTATCAGAGGATGGACACATTCGCTCCCACATTTATAGTTATCACTTCAGTAATAATTTCTTTACTACGTTAAGCACATAATTATAAATACATAAAATAAGCAATTTGATGAATATTCATAGTTATTGATGATTTAAAAAAAACCTTTGCTATAAGACTATTATCTTTTTATGGTATAACATTTGTGTAAATTGATAATCATTTTTTATTATGTTTAAAAGGCAAATTATATGTATTTTAATTGTCAAAAAATTATAGTTTAAAAAGCTTTCAGTGGCACCAAATCCAAAATTTCAATCCATAAATAAAGCAACAATACATCCAAATTTTAACAGCTTTTTTTAATAAATAGCAACATTTACATCTTGAACAGATCAAGTACTTGGATATTAACATACAAAATGTCTTTACATTCAGAGTATATATCCATAAGAATCTTTAAATTTTACATAAATTTCTGTTCAGATTCATTTTTAATCAAAACAAAATAATGTTTATAAAGTTTACAAAATTTTAAAATAAAAAGAAAGAACAACTACAAAAATTAGAAAAGTAATTTCCAAAAAATATAAAAGCAAAGCATTTAAGAATAGTTAAGAATTCATCAATAAATGATACTTACATCACCATATAACTGTGAAATTTCAGGTGATGTGATGACACCAGAGCTTCCAATTACATCTCGATGCATGTAATATCCCTAAAGATAAAATGTGATGGGAACAATAATATTTAATTATTAAAAAAATCAAAATGATTCAAAAGTAAGAAAAAAATTATATTGAGTAATTAAGGGATCATGCCTATTATTTAAAAAACATATTAATTAACATTTAGATATGATGAATATAAAGTAAAATTTTCTAAATAATAAATCCAAAAGAGAAGAAATTTTATGCAAAAAAATATTTTAAGTAATGAATTAATTTAATGAAACTAAGAATATATGTTCCATACATTTATATGAATGAACAAATATATGCATATTTATTTTATTATTGTATTTACATCCTAGATTCTTGTATAAAACATGTAATCAAAATACAGTTTAAAGAATGAGATGCATGCAAGACAGTTTCAATTAAGGAGAGAATCAGTTTTCCTTCTTTTATTATTAGAAAATTTGTATTTCAAGGGGAGAAATAAGCAAAACCATTTTACTAAACTAAAAACAAATTTTTTTAAACATTAAAAACATTTTAAAACTAAAAAAAATTACATTTTTCGTATTCTGTCAACTTAAGTTACTTGAATCAAGGGGGAAAAATTACTTAGGTGAGCAAATCAAATTTTTCATATTCAAAGAGCATGCCCCACTATCATATCATTAAGATCACTCACGAGGTATGGCCGACAAAATATTAAGTAGCAGAATGAATTTTAATTATTAGAACAATCTTAAGGAAGATTTGTAAAAATGTCTTGTTTATTTATTTATTTTCTCAATTAATTCCAAAACTGGTAACTAATTACATACAAATGTCAGCAATATCATTTTATGCATTCTCAATTTAAAGGCAACATTTAAAAAGTCTCAATTTTATGAATAATTTTAATCACTTTTGCAAATAAAATTTATAAATTAAATGTTTATAGGTTTCAAACAGCCAATAAAAGTAGGTTGTAATATATTATATATATGTCTTGTAAACAGATGTAAAAATAAAAGGAGAAAAGAAAAGTATTAATTCTATAAATTTTCAAGTTGTCTACCAATTAATTAACCTCTAACCTTATTGCCCTTTGATTACCCTACAGTGCTTGATTAATTTTTTTCATTTGACAAGAAAATATATATCCAATAGCAAATTATTTAATTAATTCTGAATTAACTTAAAAGTAACCACAGAAAAAATAATGTCCTTTTATAAGGAAGTAAATATATTCAAACTCTTTCATAGAAATCAAGAATGAAAATTGAATTTAAGTATTTAAGAAACAAAAATCTTTTTTTTTTTTTTTTGACACAGAAAATTTTTGATAATATTAATTTGATCTTTGTTAACCTTCAAGTTTGATTGATATTTCAATAGAGTACCAGGCCATTAATTTAGCGAGACAGAAATGAGGGGCTTGGGAAGAGTATAGCTGGGAAATAATAAGTATTAAACAGGATTACATAACTGCAAATATATATATACTCCCTGACCAAACTTGTAACATTTCCATGATTTACAGCTGCTAATTATATTAGTATTCTGGCTTTCTCACTACTCAAAATTATTGCATATGTATAATATAAATTATTAAAAATATATTATAATATATTAATATAAAAATATATTTCATGAAATTTAGTTTCTTTTTTAAATGGAATGAATAACTCAAACACTACTCTTTGAAAAATTCTACTACTCTCTAAAATATGAACTACTCTGTAATAGAAATTAAAATTATTTTAACAGTACATGTTATTGTGGTCTTTGCTCAAAATTTTAAAGAATACTTATTAGTTCAACAACTAATTAGTGCTTTTTACATAAGTACCAAAACTGCATGTTGCATAATAAATATAAAAACAGTATGATTATATGAATTAATAATATATATTTTAACAATGATTTTTTAAAATAAAGCCAAACATTACTTTCAATTTATTTTCTTTAACAAATCATAAGAAATTACTTCCTTTATTCATAAACTTACACTTTTATAAATGAATAAAAGTATTTTAATTTCATTACAAATAATACTAGATGTAAAATACTAATTTAAAGATAATAACTCAACTAATTAATAACATATGCTTATCCATTATAATTAAAATGTAAAAAAAATTACAAATAATAACCAAATAATTTCAAAATTGGAATATCAATTATATTTATAAAATATTTGGTTTAAAACAACCAGTCCAGTATTAAGTAAATTAAAAAGTTTCAAAATCTTATTTCTGCAAAATTTTGAGGCTTGCAATTTTTTCCTCCACTCTGAAATTCTTTAAGTTAACTGGGTTTTTTCCCCCTCTTTTAATTCTTAGAGCTAAACTCCATGTCTTTTTTTTTTTTTTCCCTCCTTTCTAAATTTTCACATAATTTTTTCCCTTGTTCTCTTTACTATTCCTATTTTGGCTAATAATTTCCTCAAACTTAAAATCAATTGTTTTTGCAAATAAAAATTATTTATTCAATTATTTGCTTGAATGTCATAAATAACTCTTTTTCTATTGGCAATGAATGTTTGTTCTTTCATATTTTCCCATTAACAGTTTTTATTAATTAAAAATCCTCTCTTAACAATACTGTTACCATGAAAAAGTATCATTATCATCTTTAATAAGATTCAACTTTCAAAATCAAGTGCTACCCTTCCTTTCTTCCATATTTAAACTGGCTCATAGTTTTAAGTGAAGATTTCCAACTTTCTAAAGAAACTGCATATTACGAATAATTCATATAACTATTTTAAACAACACAATTATTATGATAAGAAATCTGAAAGATAGCTTATCCAACTTACAAACAATGCTATAAAACATATTCAAAAACTGACTCTTCTAAATATTAAATTTTTTAAAAAAAACCCTTTTAAGCCAGATTTTAAAATTTCCTGTGTTTTAATAGTAATTAATATTGAATGTGGAATTTTATAATTTATTTACTATATTTTTGTTACCAGGCAATAAAATGCGATACTTAAAACAAGACTTAAAAATTTTCTAATAAATACTATGTTTTTTTTCCAGTGAGCAATCTTTATTTGAAGAATTGGAATAAGAGAAATAAAAATTTTGCCAGGATATTAAAGTGAAATTATTAAATTAATTTTTTAAAAATTAGGAAAGGTCAGGTAAGAACAGTTAGGATAAATAGATTGGCAGTTTTTTAAATTTTTCTTGGCATCTAAATAGGTTTCTTATTATTGAAGCAGCAACTAACCATTCCTTCTTTATTAATATATCATTTAGATGTTAGTTAATCGAGTTTGTTCAGCAATTCTGAGCTGCTCCTCAAAAAAATGGTAAGTGTTCTTTAATCAACAAACAATTTTGCAGAATAGTAACCTGCTTTGCAGTCAAACTTCAGTTAGAAAAAGTAATTAAATATGAATTTTATCTTTAAGTTATGCATGCTTTTTAAATAATTATAATCCTAATGGATATCTCATTACCAAATAAATTGGTGTTCAATAAAACACCAAATTAATAATAATGTGTCTTGAGTAGGGATGAAATAATAAAGAAACTTACTGACATGGGATTTATGCCAATTTCTTTCATATACTCGGCAACAGTCATAGGGCCTGTTGCAGAAATTCTGGCTTTAAGTTGTTGCACAAGTTTTGTTTCTTTAGTCTTTGTTTGTGGTTTAGCAGAAAATGCCTTCTGTTCTGTTTTGAAAATAAAATGCAAATTTTGTAGGCAATTTTCTATATTTAATAACATTAAATGAAGTATTAAGAAAGCATAAGCACTTGAATACTAATAAGAATAAAAATAAATGTTTCTGTTAACATAATTTTCATATATGTCTTATTTAAAATTATTAATTATTTAAAATTAATTCAAATTATTATAAAAACAAAAATAAATTTAATTTAATAACATTTTATGCTACAGTATTAAAAAATAAAAATATATATACAGATGTCAGAATACAAATGGAAAGCGATTTATGTATACATGAACTTTTATTTAAAAAAAAGAATACACATGTCAAATATTGCAGCATCAAAAAGAAACAATCAGCAGAAAAACTTAGACGGTGATAAAGAATGTTACGAAATGAGAATTACGATGCATCGTATTTAAAAAGAGCAATAATTAATCTACTAAAAATACTAGTTATTTTCTGATACTCAAACCTATTCCAAAACTCAAAATTAGACAAGTTAATGTTTCGATCGGCATTTAATACACAAATTATCAGATACAACACAGATAATACCATAAACGCAACCCTTTTATTCTTATTCATAAATAAATTTTATCGTAAATTATATACTTTCAATTTCAATATACCTCCAATTCCAATTTAAAAACTTTCTAACTTTAAGTATTTTCAATTGGATATAAAGTAAACTACCACGAAACTCAAGATTCAACCAGATTAAAACATACCACCATTAGATGTCTTTTTTATCTGTAACCCATAATTATTTTTTAAGAACTGTCTTCCATTGACATTTGCATTGTTTATACTACGAATAATTCTAACTCCCGTACGAGCCAGCATTCTGACAATAAAAATTAACCGAAAAGAAAGGGACTTAAAATTACAAGGATTGTGCAAGGGTATTTAAACGACATCAAAACAAGAAGGAAAAAAAAAAAAAGATTCGTAAATCAATTGTGTTGCCAAGACGTAAAGCTTTCTTCAAAATTACCAATAATAAATTGTCCGATTATTCATATTTTATCTATGAATGCACAAATATTTATTGACATCAATTAATTAATGCTATTTAAAATCTTTGATATTTACTGTTATTAATGTTTTAAAATAACATTTAAATCGAAACGATAGAGGTATCATAATGAATAATGGAAATTTAGAAACAAATTACTAAATTTCTAAAATTTCTGTCCATAGTACTCGTAGAATACTTTTGTATTTCTCAAGTGATAATATTTCAACGATATAAAAACAGGAAGTTTATTTTGTCAGTTAGCTGTTCCATTGGCTGAGAAGATATCAACGGTTAGATTATGTTCTGCCTTTAGCACCAACATTGCTAGTATGCTTGTAAACATTAACACGTGCGATAGAATCGATTTAAGATCTCCGGAGCCCTGGCACATTTGATGAAATTACGGAATGGAAAATATGTTGCATGTTCTGATTATAGATCATTCAATTTTCGGCATATATTTTCGAGATTTCTTATTTATTTCAATGTATAGGAATCATTTAAGGCATTTTTCTTTATATATATTTTGAAAATATTTACAATTTTATCACTTGACTTTAGATATCAATTTCAGCCATTAAGAGGTGATTTTTTTTATTGAATAAACTATATTTCTCCAAATTAGTTATATTTCTTACACATAATTGATAAATAAGCTAAAAAAAATTTTAAGCTAGATTAAAAAAAAATTTTTAAAGCAAGCTTAATTTTTGGTCTATTGATTTCAAATTTTGATGAGCGTTTAAAACGTGTTAGGGTTGTAAATGCAAGTCATTAACAAATGCACAAATTAAATAACAGAGAATGAATAAAATAGGAGTTTTAAATTTATGAAAGGAATTTACTTGTTAAACCACTAAATGCTTTAAAATTTTTTGTTTCATTTTTATCACCGGGTTTCAAAAACAGCTAATCACTTAATAATCTATAACATCTCTAATTTTAAATTGTATATGTGTAAAAAATCATACTGAAGTAGAATTATAAGCAGCAACTTTTGCATCTTGCTTTTGTTTATGAAAGTTTCTCTACCCTTAGTAAAAAGTGTATGCATTTTTTTTTGGATCGTTATATAACACATTAACAGTTTTAGCACTTATGGGTACTGGCATTCACGACGAGCATTTTAGCCATTAAAGACTAAATTCCTTCCCTTTTCAAATTTAAATTTAAAAAATAACTTAAATTCGGTAAAATGTAAGAATATTTTGCCTTAATAAAAGCGGAGTAAAAAGAAAAAAAAATGTAAGTAGTACTGAGTAAATATATGATTTTCCTGATTTTATAAATCTAGCATATTATTATAAAGAAAATGAAATTTGTTCACTTAAATTGTTTCATCCTAAAGATAACATAAAAATAAATTCCTTAAAATCAGAACAACACATTTCCAATGCTTTATTGGAATACTTTTTTATTATTAAATAAAAAATTAGAATGACAATGCAAAAGATACTTCAGTTATCTCATTAAAATAGAAAGATTCATTGTTAATTTAACAGAAGCTCGATATCTTCTTGAAAAAGTAATGCGTTTTCTAGAGAACATCTAGCCGCTTTTTTGGTGGCCGATTCTTTCGTCTGAAATGTTGTTTGAATTTAATTTAAACTAAATCTCTTATACATAACTAGATGTTCATTGACTCCCTTGACAAATAATTTCTAAGCGTCAAAATCGTGTTTGACATTAAAGTTGTGTTTTCCCTCTTACTTTACACATGTTCTGGTTATCGTGTACATGAATCTTTTCAGTAGAATTCATTACATACATCATATAGCGCCATCTATATCAAATTTCAAGTAATTTTATGCGATAATGTAATGCTTCTTGATTCCTCATGTAAACTGCGAGGATTATAAGCAGAAGCCTTCCCTTAGCTTTCAATGAATGAAGAAGATCAGGCATTTAAACAAAGAAAACGATTCGAATTTCTTTGCACAATAAAATCTAAAGTTGAAACATTAAGCCAAATATTTTTTAAACAATAGCCCAATTTCAGAATGAAATTGCACGACAATTAAATTAGTATTATAAAAATAAATTAATATTATAAAAAAGAAAATTTTTTAAATTTTTTTTAAAGTTTGTGTAAAAATTAATTTTATGCAATAATATTTTCGGGAGTTATGGCGGAAAAAATTCCAATATTTCGCATAATTTTTTATTAATGCTTGTTAAAATTCAAACTAAAATTTCAAAAATTGCTATAAGGTACATGTTTCCAGCCTCCAAAAAATATTTTTATTAATATTTGTTACCCTAGGATAAACGGTCTGTCCTGTAGAGCAAAAACGCATGCGTGCGTAATCTCCTCTATTAAGAGAATATATATTTTTTACATGGATTCAAATGGGACGTTTATTTATCCTTATTTCCGTATTTTATTTAAATTTAAAATTTACTTTCATTTTTCTATATAATATGGGGAGAATAATATTTAGATAACATATAGTAACATGTGAACTGATATTTTATCGAAAATATAATAACTGATAAATGAAATTTGAACTAATATACTTGAAGCTGAAAGTTTCATTTACCTTTTCTAATTAAATTAAGATATATCTTTTCTGAATTTCGTTGTTTATTTTGATGCAAATTGTGTGTAATTTTTCTTTTTTTTAATATGAGCATTAACAGGTTAAGAATTTTCGAAAAAATCATTTATTGTCTTGTCTTTGGTTTAACAAGGCTGCTAAATCTTAAGTTTTCCTCTTTCTGAATACTGTTTTATTTGGTTTTGGAAATTTCAGACTGAAATCATTTCATACGGTAGGTTGCATTTAAAATAATTTATAAGATAGCAGAGATTTTTAATCGATTTTCAAATTTTAGAGATGTTTTTGAATTTAATAGCAACAAAAAAGTTGATAAACCAATTCATAGTACAAAAATAGATACATCTATATTTAAATTGAGTAAAATTAGTTGGTAAAAAGAATTCTAAAAAAAAGCAAGTTGGGAAAAAACATAGTTTAAAAAACTTTTTGTTTGTGAAATTACTGTTTTTAAGTTTTCGGATTATTTTAAAATTATGCAACTTATCTGTGCTGGGAGTTAAAACATATTTCTATGCTTTTGCAATAGAAAATAATAAACACATTTTAAATATTTCAATAAATTTCTAATTAAGAGATACAAAGCTGTTGTTTTATTTTTCAAATAAAGTTTTCTGCAGTTTGAAAAAAATGGTTGCACATAGTATTTTATTAAGTTATTATAATTAGGAAGTCCAATCTCTTGATGAAATTGATTATTATGTTTAAGAATTTCGTATTATTAACATTCCAAAATCTAGAATTAATGAAATGTTTTAGACAACTTACTGAAATACTGTTTAATTAGTCTTAAAATAACAATATAATCTTCGGATTTGAATTTTTTTTCAAACAATAATTTCCGAAAGTGGTAATCTAGAAAACTATCTTTCCAAAATGACCCTAATACACCGCTTGGGTTTGAGAGTATTTAAAAAAAATTATCCTTTGAAAGGTCGACCAAATGAACACAATCGTAGTAACAATCAAGCAAAATAACAATCGTAGACTTATAATTTTTTTTACCTAAATATTTTGATAGAAAATTTCAGTGTAAGAACTTATTTCTCGGCTGTTTTCAATTTAGAATGATTCGTTTGAATTTTTTTTCCAAAACGATGTATGCTTGTGTATTGCACTTCGGTACGTATGATGCTTTAAATAAATTACTATCAATGAATCTTATTTTTTTTTAAATCTATGACTGTATCATTATTTATTTGGGCATTAATTGAATATTTGTTTTAAACAGCTGCATGATTGCTATTTGTCATTGTCTCAAAAAAATGGCAAAATGTTATTATATTTTGTTACAAACAAAATATAGTAACAACAAATGTCACTCATTTGTTGTCATTTCTTGCAATACAGAATTTTTGCTATGCATTGAAATTAGTAGATCAGCTATTTCAGATTGCATAACCAAGCCCAATTAACATTTTTCCGTATCAAATAAAGAAAAACAATTAAAACTAAATTAACTTTGGTTGTTATAAATTGTTATTTGTTCTTTTGCCTGAGTAATATCATTTATTAGGAATATAAAATTAAATTATCTATATACATCTATTGTCACAGAACTAATTTGTATCTTCTCCACCTTAAATTGACGTCAAGAATAAGAAAAATAAAGACTTCCTTCTGATTTCTCTTATCCTATAACAACCGTCATCAGCCTAAACACTTCGCTGGAAGAGATCTTATGTTTTTTAAATATCTTTATTTAAAAAAATTGTATAGAAAAGATGAATATCTACTTTCTATACTAAAAGAAAGTAAAGTTTTATTTAAAGATTTGAATTCAGGAAAAAAAAATGATAGAGAGAGAGAGAGAAGGAAGGGGGAAAAAAGGTTACTACGTTTTTCTGTTTATAATGGTGAAATCTCGGATGGAAAGACTCATCCGTGTATTTCAGTTATACTATTATGTGATATAGTATACCAAACGACTTTTTTTCTTTTACTTAATGACAATTGTGCTCTCTCTCTCTCACTTGCTAAATAAATTATTTCCGTGAAATAGAAAGCAGAGAAAGGTGACAATATGCTTAAAAAATACATTTAAGATATAAATTCAAATAAACATTGTAGAATATATTGTTGCAGATCTAAGTTTTATTTAACGGATTGTAAAATAGCATATTTTAGGAATTATAATTCCAAAAACATTCTGTAAATAAAATAAATAGGTAATAAATATCAAAATATAATTTTCTTTAATATAAATTATATATTAAAAAGTATATATAATTTTAATAATAATAATAATTATTATTATTTAATATGATTTTAATAATGATAATTATTATTAAAATTTTGGTGTAACTAGATTTAATTGATTTGATAAGTGAAAAAATTAATAACATTGAATCCAAACTTCAAATGATTTTTTTATTTGATGAAAAACTTCATTATCGCATACTTTTTATTAAAATTTTTTACAGAGATTATTATTATTAGCTTCTGTAAATCGAATAATCAGCAACATAAATTAAATCTTCTTTAATTGTATTTGAAGTTTCATTATCTTTTAACTATAATTATATTTATAATTTATATTTTCATTCTTTTTATTATAATCATATTTAAGGAAAAATGTATTTCAACAAGTTCGTCATGCTTTTTAACTTTGCTCTTGCCATAGGATAAACTGCATAGGCTGATCTATATTTTTCAGACCTAGTGGCTTTCCTGTTACATATTTTCTAATACTAATGACACTAAATTCTGAATTTCCGTTAAAGACATATTTGAATGATATGACGCAGGATTTTGACATTCCTAATTTTATCCAGCGTATTTTCAATGAATTTAACTGCTACTTTTTTTGTTAAAGATAAATTTTTCAAATAGATTTGTTGAAGAAAATTATGATGTATAAAATGAGCAACAATAAATGGCACTTTTTTCTTTACAGATATTGATTATATTGTAATAACCATCTGCTGAGAAAATGATTGGAATTGTTTGCGCATCTTATTCGATAATGGCAAAATTTAAACCATTGGACAAATAGCTCATTTATTAAATCTTTTATTTCAATTGACTCGGCTCTTTTTTTCTATACACGCATGCACATTGTAGTACAGATTGAAATTAAATGCAGGCTACGATGCGTGTTGGTAGATTTATATTATATGGAGCTAAGCAAATTGGCCTCTGAAAGCCATTCAGTAAGCCATCTTTATCGTCGGTGAAAATCTCATAGAATTCATAGAATTTCTCATTGCTGGTGAAACATATTATGAATATAAACCAGCGAGCGTGGTTACCCCAAATCTTTTTCGAATACTCTTTAATAAACTTATCATGACAGAGAAGGCTTCCATGACAATGGCATACAATATTTGCGAAATATTCATTTGACGTAAATTTAAATTTTTGTTCTGAATCTATCGTGCGATCCTCGGCAAGTTATTTACCGATTAATTCCTAGCATGGGGTTAAAAATATACGAAAATTGAATTTATAATTTAGATATATTTTTCCCAAACGACTGAAACAAAAATGTAACACAGAATTGTACTTGAAGTCACAAAATCTCATGCCAAATATGATATATATTCACTGCGTTTTTGAGTTATCGTGTTTACATGTTTCTGAAAGTACAGACCGACAGACGGTCAATCCCTGGTTGGATTTGTCTGTAAATTTGACAGGTGTTTACGCTATTGATGTTAAACATATTTTCCGAATTTTATTCATCTAGCTCTTTTAGTTTTGCAGTTATACGGCAACAGACGGCTGGATAAACAGACTTCCTCAGAACGGAGTTTACTCAAATTTTAATAGAAATCTGCACAATTGTAGTAAAGACCTTATACCAAATTTCAACTGCTTTTTTGAGTTATCCTTGTCACAGAGACAAGTTACCGAAAATGTGTTTTTCGAACTCAGGGAGGTCTAAAATGTGAAGATTCATCAAAATCTCGAGTTCGAATTTTTTGGCAATTATTATACTTTTTCTCCACTACGTAAACGAAAAGGTAAAAATTAGGAGTATATCGACACTAGAATATAAAATTCAAAATGGGAAATTAGTCGATATGGCTTGTGAATGGCTCAAATAACTGTCAGAATTCTCTAGTCACAAATATGGAGATAATTTGCCCGAATGTTTTCGTCATTCCACAAAAATGTTACAGGATTACATATATTCTACACCAATAATTATAAAATTGTTCTCTTGAATATGAATTAATATTTTGTTTTCTCCCAAAATATTTGTTTATGGCAGGAGAAAACAAGGTGATGCATTGTTTTGAAAGCGGTGTTTTGTCCAATTTTCAAAAGAAAAAAAAAGAACCCAAGTAAATGCGTTATTTAAAGTCATTCTCGAAGAAAATAACACTACTTAAATTTCGCGAAAGTCAGAATTTTATATTACTTTCAGCCAACAATAACAGTATATTGCTGTTTTATGATAGGAAATCTCGTGGTAAAATTATGCTTTCAAGCATTTGAATGTGCAATATAATAGATCACTTAACTGCAATAAAAGGAGTTATTACAGTTAATGAAAGATGATGACATATGCAGATTACTAAAATTATGGACAAAATAACTGTGTACCATAATAAATTCAGCTGTATTTTTTTTAGTTTATGTAATAACTCCTTAATTACTTGTGCGAGATTTTATAAATGAAGTTATTTAAGCTTACAAAGTATGCTCATAAAAGTTACTTTTTAGAAGTTCATATGAAATCTACTTCTCTTATCAATTTCTTATCAGAATAAAGGGTTGCTCTTGTCCACAAGTCAGTTTTCTTCGTTGGGCCTAAAAATGAATTGTTCTTCTAAACTTAAAATAGCGACGGTTATAGTAAATCGTCAAATGGAATTGAAACATCTTCCTGATGGAAAATTCGAATTCGGTGGAAGCGAAGGTAGATTTTTGGAAATTGTGTTGAAAGCTTTGAAATCTTGTAATGAATTCATTTTTCCTGAAGACCAAGAATGGGGCCGGCTTCTACCAGATGGAAACTGGACTGGTATGATCGGCAAGGTTCAAACTGGGGAAGCAGATATAGCAATAAATTTTCTTTCACCAACAATGGAGAGGATGCTTGTTGTGGATTTCAGCACACCATATCTTGGAGATGAGATCAAATTCGTCATTGGAAAACCTGGCACCGCTTCACCTACTTTAGCTTTCTTATACCCATTTTCCTACCCACTCTGGATCCTTTGTGGAGTCGTACTCTTTCTAATGGCTCTAGTTATGTTATTTTTGTTGGACGTGAAATATCTATTTATATATCTCTTTATACAAACATTTGGGAGCATTTTAAGACAACCCCTGGGTATTAACGATATTTCTGTAAGAAATCGACTTCTTTTGTCAACATGGTGGTTTTTCGCTGTTATCATTTCCTTCAGCTACTCAGCAGTATTGCTGTCTTTTCTTACAGTGCCTATAGAAGA
Source organism: Argiope aurantia (assembly GCA_026543865.1). Classification (NCBI taxonomy): domain Eukaryota; kingdom Metazoa; phylum Arthropoda; class Arachnida; order Araneae; family Araneidae; genus Argiope; species Argiope aurantia. The sequence goes on along the minus strand of JAPMOR010038815.1, from coordinate 486,266 downwards.
AGAACCCATAAAAACCTTTGAAGAACTTTCTGTAGCAGTATCTAGAGGAACTCACAAATGTTTCACCTCGAAAGGATCTTCAAATTTAAGAATGATGCTGCTCTCTGAAAAAGAATATATGAATTCTCTTGGAAAAGCGATAGAAGATAATGGATGGTATTACAAATATAATGAAGTCATCGACAGTAGGTATATTAATCCAACTTCAGCATCATTAGGTCCCAAATCTATGCTTCAGATCAATTCGGGCTCTGAAATGTTTTCTTCTGTACAGTTCTCTACAGATTCTCTTATCTCCTCTTCTATAGTTATTGCAATAAAAAAGAAATTCAGATTGAAAAAAAAGTTAAATTTGATCATTTCTCAATTGAATTGCGCGGGTATGTATCAGAAAATCTTACAAGACGAATCCATAAAAATATGGCTGACCAGATTAAATGAAACTTCAGAAGCTGAAAACATCAATTCTCTGAAACTTAGTGATTTATCTGGAGCTTTCATAATACTTCTTGTTGGCTATGGGATATCCTTCATTACTTTTATGATTGAAATAATTATAACTTGTTTAAAGAAACACAGCATTAACCGTTTAATGCTATAAAATGATTTTCACGATGTAAAATCGCAATTTTGTTTCATGAAGTATTTTATATTCGCAGCACAATTCATCTTTCTTCAATGATGTTCTTTAGCAGTTGCACCAATATTTCAATTCTAACTGTAACCAACAGTTTTGCTTGATTATAATGCGGTGAAGGTTATATTTTAAATTTGATTTTATATTAATATTCTTAGATATAAAGAATTTGGGAGTCGTCTCATCCTTTCTTACCTTTTGTGCGTTCATACTTAATAGTAAGTTTTTATAAATTTTAATAGTCTCCTTTTCTTAAATATTGAGCCTGAATGTATGTTATGTATGGAGTATTCAAAAGCTTATAATCATAATTTTTGTTTCTGTTATTTTTAAAAGCTATTTAATTTTTTATTTACTAAACAAAAGGATGCATTTTGAATAAACACATTAATTATATACAAATAAAACAAAAGGACAAAAGTAGAAATAATATACTTAAATACACAAAATATCGAATAATTTATGCAAAATCAGAATTAATATATGCAATTTTTTTGATTCATAAAGTTATAACATTTACAAGAACAAAAACAAACAGTTTTTTCTTACCCTCTGTCTTTCATAAGGGGTTATTTGATTACAGTATATAATGAATATATATATATATATATATATATATATATATATATATATATATATACATATATTGTAATCATTAGTTTGTATTCATTTATTTTTAAGCATATTATATGTTCTTCTTTAAATCTTTAAATTTCATGTAAAAGAAGCTACTAAAACGATGATTCTGAATTTTTTCTCCCCTTTCTTTTTATTTCGTTTGTTACAGCACACATGAAATTAATTTTTTCTACGATTTTCAAAATATCAGTAAATAATAGTGTTCAAAACAATTCTGAATATATTTGCTATTTAAAATTAGCCTTTAAAAGGATTAGAAATATTCTTTGATTATGAACTTTTAACTAATCCTTGAACACCAGAGTGCATTTCTAGCATTGTAGAAAATATTTGTTTCAACAATCACAAATAAACAGGCAATTTAAATAATTTTTTTTTTGGAGTAAAAAGTGCATATTGTTGAAAATTTGAATTTATCAGTATAAAGATAATATTTCAGTTATAGTATTGCGTGACACAAAATAAAGATCAAACATAATAAGAATTTAAAAGTTGTAATTTTGAATGTATTAAAGAGCATATTTAAAATATCCAATTTTATGAAAAAAAAACACCCCTAAATTTTATAAAATTTATGCAATGAAAAGTTGCCTTTAAATTTAGCAACCACATTTTAAAATATGTGATTGATTTTGTAGCAAAATTAATAAAATTCATTTAATTACTACAACCAATCATATGATTGATAGCTTTATGAAAACAAAACAGTACACAGGAAATATCTCATCGGGATTTTAAATTAGGAATACTAGAACTATTATGTAGACAAAATGAAGATTTGCCAAGGAAATAAATAAAATGACCTCTGTATGGAAATTAACGCATGAATTAAATCTATAACCGGTTTAGAATTTTAATTTTATTTTTATAGTAATCATGTGGAATAAAATTGAATTAGATCTTCATCTAAATATTGATATGTAATTTTTTATCTCTTTTCTTTCTTTTTTTCCCTGTTTTTTTTTAAATTGCTATTTTATCTAATGTATAATTATAAATATCTATTCTGTAACTATAAATAAATTTTTTGATACTTGGAAATTAACAAACTATGTTTCCTTAAATATGCAGCTTTCAAAAACAAGATTACCTTTCAGGGGAAAGAAGTTATTGAAGTTGAAGAATTTGAAGTAAGTCAGGTCAATGCTTAAAATATTCTGTAGATTCTCAACAAGTAACTGGTAAATTAAACTTAATTTACTCCATATTTAAAAGAAGGAATTGTAGCTACTGAAGTTATTATCTTAATAACATTTTTTTTAAATATTTATTTTATATTTATATTTCCGACACTATCCTATTGAGATAAAAATTCCTTAAAGTCAATACTTATGCAATTTTCCATCTTGAATTAATTTTAAAGTTTATTACATTTATAAATTATTTTCTTGATATTAAGCAACGAAATTTCTGAAAATTCTTCTCTGTATAGCTAGTACCTCTTTCCTATTTCTTTAAAGAAAGTAAATTTCTATTAATATGTCCTCCATTATAATTTCAGATACTAAAATTGTTTATATTTTTAGTTGAATATCAAAATAAATTTCGGAACTTTTTTAAATGGCATTTGGATTACATTTTAAATATCATAAAAGAAAGTATTTTTTGTGTGTATATATACGTCAGCACTATACTGGGCAAATTATCAGATCTAGAACTATCAAATTTGCACTGATAAACTTTAAAAGATGAGAATGTGCCTTTTACTTGAAATATTAATAGGAAACTGAACGAATTTTTCACGTATTACGGCCATAACTTACAAAAATGTTACAACACTCATTTGATTTTCACATCATTTTAAAATAATTATTTTAAAATAATTCTTACACTATCTTTGTAATGATACCAATTTTGGTGTATTGCAAATTTCTTTTCAGAATTTTCACAAATTAAATTTTTTATACAAAGATTACATTGTTGCAACGAAATTCAACTTGTTTTTATTATTGCATCAAATATTTATTGGCTTGATTTTCTTCCATTGTCAGATATGAAATAGAAATTCTCTGCTAATTACATTAATAGTTTATTAGAGTAATTAAAAAGCGAAATTTCAATTCTTCGAAAAGCAATGTAGAATTTGAAATAGCGTATCCAGGCACTTATATTTTTATGACGGCATGGGAATCAACTCCATTTAGAAGGTACGTGCATATACTAATCAGAACAAGCTATATGTGAAGCTAAGGATATTTACATACTAGCCGCCTTTGCCGACCAGCCGGTTCGCCAGTATTACCGCTCGCTACAATTTTCAATTAAATATTTTAAGTAACTGGTTCTCTTAATAGATTCTCAAACAAAAAATTTTTAATCTTCAAATTTTGATAGTCATACCAAACTTATACTGTTGTTTAGATCGTTTCGTTCAATTTACTATATATATTTTGCTAATTTGTTGTCATTTCCGCTAAAACTTCAACTTTAAATTAAAGTGGAAATGATGAAATTGCAATTAATATAAAGATATTTTTTAATAAAACCAAGCGTTTTATTTTATTTATCATCTTTATTGTTATTTATTTATTATTGTTATTATTGAATATGAGTATTGCAAACAGAATCGCTCGGTATTTAAGTCTTATGTGAAGTACAAAATATTTTTCATAATTTATGTAATATCTCAAAGAATAATTCAACAAAAATTACTCAGATTCAGCGTAAAATTCAGTTTTTCGTTTTGCTTTCATAAGGATTGAAATGAAATCAATAATAATATTTTGTTCCGGCCTATAAATATATTTCAAAAATTATGAAGTCTAAATTTAATGCAGTAAGGTATCATATTCTGAGAAATATTCTGGACACACCAAATTTTAAATAAATGAATGAATGTTTCTATTTTACACGATCAACTAAGACTTATTTATGAAGTTTTGAATGTTAAAAATTTAGAAAAACTCAACATTTTCATAATCTTAAGTCAATTAATCTTGAGAAATCTGCGCGCTGATTGGCGTATTTTCTTTGAAACGATCGATGGAAAATCTAAAATTATCTTTTTTTTTTATTGAATAGTGATATTCAAATTTTTATAAAGCAGTCAATTTAAGTGATTGATTTAGTTGATTGGAAATTAACTCTTTTTATTTAAAATATTAGTGTTTCAAGAACATTTTGTTAATCGCGATTTACACAGCAGAAGCTTTATGTAAAATCAAAAATTCGTTATTTATTAGAGCATTTATTGAATCAAGTTACATAAAATATAATCACTTTCCATTTAGACCATTTTAGCAGATCTGTGTCTTACTAAAGGTTTACAAATTTTTTGCTGTGTGGCCCTTATTTGAATGGATATCCTGTTCATATTAAACAAAACTTGCCTTAAAATAAAACTGATTTATTGGATTAATAATATAGAGGGTGTAAAAGATTATAAATAATTTTTCTTGAATTTATTTTTAAGAAAAAATAATATTTCATATTTGTTTCATTTCCTACAGACAAGTGCCGAAAATTATATTTTTGCAGATTTCATTTCCAAAAAGATTTAATTTATTTTTAATTGGAGCTTTAATCAATGTGATGGCAACACTTTGAGAAAGCTAATTTTTTCCCATGAATGCGAAACGTGCTTAATTTTAATTTTTTATTTTTTACGAAAAAAATTATTGAAAAACATAGTTAAAATATTTATTTAAAAATTCATTAAAAATAGAAATTTAATTTTAAGATTAAATCATTAGTATCATTTAAAAGATAAATTTTTGATCTTTAACTTAATGTAAAAATCTTTTTTGTGCGGTAATATTTTCGGAAGTTATAGCAGAAACACGCTAAAATTTCGCTTAATTTTTAAATAAATAAAATTCTAATTAAAAATTCGAAAAAATAACCACCAGGTGCACATTTCCTGCCTCCAAGGTATACACGTGCCAAATTTGGTAGCTGTAGGTTGAATGGTCTGGCCTGTAGAGCCGCAACACACACACACACATTGAGCTTTATTATAGGTATAGATATAGATATGAAGTAACATATAAGAATTAATATACAGAGTTAGCAAGAAATAAATTACCCACTTCAGAAGACTCTAAAATGCGTTCTATTGGTTCACATAAGATAAAATTTGAACTACAGATTATTCAGATGATGCGCTTTACATTTATTAATAAAAAAATCCAGTACAAAAATTCACCAAAAGATGGCAATGTAACACAAATGGCTTTTATTTGCTTATATTGAAAATGTGAAACATAATTTGCGATACAGCGCATATCTATTACCATTTTTCTTAGGATAAAAGGAAGGCGGATTCTGCACGAACATTAGTTTCTTCTCTGTTCGTCATACCTACGTGGCAAGAAAGAGTGCTGCTGGTGAAATTGTTCTACCAGAGCCAACAAAACTCCGTTGCAGCTCTAAAGGAATTTCGTCGTATGAAGCAGATACGAAGATGTCCAATGTCTCCAGGTGCCCTGAAATGCAGAAATTTGAAAAAAATTGGGTATTCTTCCAGGTAGAGAAAGAAATAAAAAAATCCAATCTTCCAGCGTCGAAAATATTGCGACCACGCTCGTTGAAGCCAGCAGTCAGTTGCCGCATTATAGTGTGAGTTTGACAGTTGTTTCCCATGTTCTAGATATGCCGTATTCAACAGTACGAAAAATCGTGTGGCAGATTTTGCATTTTTATCCATATAAAATCAAATCCGTGCACCTGTTGCAAGACGGGAACTTAGAAGTCAATAAAACTTTTGCACTTCAGTTCCTTTCTGGAATGATTGTTGATACAACTTGGCCTTGGAACATTCTGTGGAGTAATGAGGCCCACTTTTGCCTCAGTGGGCAAGTTAACACCCACAACTATTGAATTTGGGCAGAGGAAAACCCTCACACTATCCAGGAAAAATTCTTACATCCTGAAAAAGTGAGAGTATGGTGTGGTTTTACAGCCACCTTTATCATTGGACCGTATTTCTTTGAAGAGATAACTTCAAATGGAGTCCAAACATGTTCCATCACAGGACAACGGTACCATGATATTCTGAGGGATTTTGTAATCCCTTCTACTGTGTGGATGTTTTCAACGTCATTTCATCATGGTGCGTCATAACGGTACCATGATATTTAAAGAGCAATACCTACCGTCAGAGGACATCATCTCTACCAGATCTGAAGGACAACATTCGGCGCCATATTATTAATATTTCGGCAGACTCACTTCGCTCATCTATGGTTCTCCGATTAGAGCATATTGTTGAAAATGAAGGAGGACATATTGATCAATTTTAATTTTACTTTATTTAACAATTATAAGCTATATTAAATGGTTTTATGTGTATTACAACGACACCTAATGGTGAATTTTTGTACTAAATTATATCTTATTTGGATTAGTAGAACGCATTTTAGAGCCCTCTGAAGTGGGTAACTTATTTCTTGCTAACTCTGTATCTATCACAATTTGATACTCAAAAATAAATTGTTGAAGAAATCATGGGCATCAAGTTGTACTTAAAAGATTTAATTGAAATTAAGTAGAATTAACCTCTACTTAATTTCAATTAAATAAAAATATTTTCTAATTCTTTAAAACGGTTTATCAGAGTACTAATTTTTTACGGTAAGGTATCAATTAGTAAAAATTAAAAATAATAATGTATAAAAGTGTCATCATGTTGTGTGTATTTTATGAAAATAATTCACACAATAAAGCTTCAAAGTTACCTTTATTAGTATATCCTTTGCTTTATTAACAAATTTTGCAGATAAGCAACATCATTATCTGGGATCAAGTCAAAACATATATTATAAATTAGATTATAAACCAAGCTGTGTTTGTTGCACGACGCCACTCGATTGTCTAGTTAGTTTATATTTAGAAATTAGTGTTTTCGGTATGTACAACATCACACAGTAGAGAGTAATGTCAAACTGCTAAGATCTATGAAAACTTAAAAATGAGTCTTCTCTACAGAATTAGGTTCCTTTACTACATTTCAGATGTTTGCACTATGAACATAAAACTGCTACTGGTGATTTCTTTCATAATTCAGTTTTGCGAAACATGAATAATTATAAGAGCCTACGCACTGAAGATACTTCATTAACATTAAATTTAAAGAAGATATTCAATTTTAATACATTTGAAACTCGAAAAATCAAACGATAATAGTTTTTAGTAATAAATCATTTAATTCAATTATCTATGAAAGAGATCAACTGATGCAGACTTGCACAAAATTCTATTTATTTCATTATTCCATTCAGTAGTTTTGACGAAATCTTTCAAAATAAATAACATTTGTTAACAAACAGACGGAATTTTCTTTTTTTTTCTTTCATTCGAATTTCATAACTCGCTGTTTGTATATTTCTTGCCTTGTGATGCCGTACAAACTATAGAACACTAATGCGAAATTGTCTAATGAACTCGTATTGAGCAGGTCTACATTCACAGATCAAATGCAGATAAGACGAAAATTACGAATCAGTGCAAGAATGTTATCCCCAATAGCCACCGAAGGACTCTTTTGCATAAAACAAGGGCTTTTAGCAATTATTAATCACAGACGATACCTTCACTGCAAACCCACAGTTTCGGATGGAAATTATTTTCTTCAAACATCTTACTTATAGAATGAGAAATGTGCAGCAACTGATAATAGGAATTCTTTTATCTCTCAATGGATTGAAATGTTTTCTTACAGTATGCTTAGTATAAACAAATTGGGGGCTGCGATAATAATTACAATAACTATTGGCACTGAAACTGGCTTTTGCTCGAAAAATTCTCACGCATTGCTAAATTTTATTTGCGTAATATTTTATTCCACGAATCGCTATTTTAATGATGGGGTTTATACTTTAATTAGATAATTATGTAATGAACTAACGTATTATCATAATTTTTTTGTTTGTTTTACCAACAAATAAGGTAACTCACAAAATTTTTTAACCCAATGAAATATTTTATTAGATATCAAACATATTGGCCGAAAAGATTTTATGTTTTAAAACAATATTAACTGAATAAATAGATGTAAATTTCATTAGCAACTGATAATATTCATACTTGGAAGATATTTCGATTGTATATAGGAAAACGAATTAGAAAAGATATGAGATTTTATGAGAACAATGAGCGTATAAATAAATGTATTGGATAACTGCTTTATATGTGCTAGGGGGTCGAGAGTACAAAATATTTCCCTCCGAAACTGGGGTTCGATCCTCGTCTACGTTAGCATTTTTTGCTTCCCTTGTTTTTCTTGAGGCAGATTTTTTTCTTCAGTGGCTTTTGAGACAAGCAGTTTTATTAATTGAACTATAATTGCACATAGAAGCAGTTATCCATTCTTTTTAATTGAGAGATAAAAGGCCTAATCTAGCATATTTATTATCACTTTTGTTTGAGTGTTTAACTTTTTCTTATTAAGTGTTCGATAAGAATATTTTTGTGTGTGCATATTATGTGTTTTATTATTCCCAAAATCAGTTTCCTTCTGGGACATATTCTACAGTTGCTGCACATATAGGGACATTATGCGAATATTTTGATGCCAAAAAAAAGTTTTAATTAATTTGGTCTTTTGTTTAATATGATGCATCAAGTTTAAGACTTTTTTTGTTTACAGAAGAAGTGACTTGGTTTAATGAAGTTTAAAGTACTTTGTTACTTTTATTTATGAATATGGATGAAGGGGATTTACAAACATGCACTGCTATTCTATCGATATCTGCATACATGTAGCATTTCATTTAGTGTAGTTCGAATGAACTGAATGAAGAAAAAATCTTTCAGGCAATTTTCTTTTTTAATTTGAAGTTTTCAACCTCTATTAGATTTTCACCAGTCGCATACTAAGTAAAGTTTCCTATTGTCTTGCGCTGTGAAATGAATATCGATAAATTCAGTCTTATATACATTTGTAAGATTCAGTTATGTATTATCATTATCTACTACCAGTTGTATATAATGTATGAATATTAGAGTAAGAAGAAGATTTAACTTTTGAATCTAACGTTGATTGCATTTTCAGAAGGTAATCACTGAGATAAACGTACAACATTAGTTACCATCTGTTTGATAACTATAAATGAAGACTACAAACGCACATAGATATTTATAAGTTGTCACTCCAGTGGCACAGCTGAGACAGGCCATATAGGGAAAGCTTCGATAAAGCTTTTCTAAGTTATTAGAAAAGGTCAGATGGCACTCCCCAGAGGTAGTTGCTAAAGTTGCCTTAGCTGAAATGAACATTTCTTTTAATCTAATTTCCATTCGCAGAGTACTTTCAAAATTTTTCTGCTTCCATTTTTTTTATATTGACTTTTTCCAGATTTTGGAATCTCAAATTGCACCATGAGCCAAAGATGTGCCACCGTGTGTGACAAATTAAGGAAAAGCTGGAGGACACAAACTGGCCAATTAAAGTATTGTCCATTGGCACAGTCAACATGTTAAAGAACTACACTTATGGCACTAAGAATCAAAGAATGCAAATATCGTTGGTCACTTGTATTTCCAACATGCACCACCGAAAAGGAGAAGGTCTTTGAGCCTCAGTTTTTTTTTTTGTTTTTTTTTTGTGAAGTGTCCAAGATTTTTTTCTTATATTTAAAGGTTCATTTAAGACTTAAATCTCTATATAACTTTACATAGATATTTTCTACTGTATATCGCCATTGTTCTTGGATAGCTGCAACGGAATACACCCGATAGCGCCACCTGAAGGAATGACGACTTATTAAACACAAAAACCTCTGTACACAAGACGATTTCACCCACGTCGTTCTTCGCTGAAGAACAAAGATCCTGTTTTGGTTAAATCAATACTTTTTTTCTTTCTTGTTTTCACTGTAGCGTCCTTGGCAAGGAGCCTTGGCTCAAAATTTTAGAACTTAATAAAATGAACGAATAAAATTTTAATTTTTAGCTAGAAATTTAAAAAAAAATGAATAAAAATAAACAAAATAAAAAAATTAAAAGTAAAAAAAAAATGAGCAAAGTGAGCAGAACAGAAGATAATAACCGCAATGCTTTTGTTAAGCACAACTGTCATAATTATTTTAGAGAGCTTTTAAAACCAATTATTTAGACTGACTTCTACAAGCCAAAAATTCAATTCTCTCTTAAACATAATCAGTCAACATTATGCATTTCTGCAAAACAGTCAGCCACTGATGTGATTTTTTAAAAATTCAGGAAAACAAGTTTCCTATTTTGGCGCAACTGTCGTGACTGATGTTTAGGGATGCCACCCCCTAGACAAGAGAGAATTTATATGAAAGAGTAAGGCCCATCCGTCAAGGCGCTACAGTGCAGGAGTCAGGAGTTATCCTCTTTCGGTTCTTCCCCTCGGTTCGGTTTGTATTCAAGGCCAGGATCGAATTGCATCAGCACGAACACCTAAAAGAGAAACAGTACTCAATAAGTTGTTATTTATGAAAACTGCTAATCAAGAAGCCTTATCACAACTCAGTTTGATATTCGAAAGGCTCTTCGAATTAGAAAAGAATATAGTACATTTCTTTTTATGCAATTTTCTGCTATTATGGAGTTTTTTATTTTCAGATATAAAAAAATCATCATGAAATGAATGCTGCTTTTTATTAAAATCATAGATCATTTTGTTTTGTTGTTGTTGTCATAACCATGGAAATGAAAAAAGTGTGGAAAGAAAGTCTCAGATATTGTCAAAGGTCCGGAGGACAACTGCCGCCAGCTTTGGTGCTTCACAACTGTAAAGGATTCCAGAAGTGGATCCATCAGCAATAACCAGCCAAACTTTAAGATATCTGCGGTAATAGATGGACATTCGAAGAGGTCATTTTTTTAAATTGATATGAATGAAAAATAATTGCATGCATGCTGTGATTCCGCCTGAAGAAATGAACAAATTTGTTAATAATAATAAAAAAAATCTGACTTTGCCTTACAATAAATAAATAATCAAAAGTTATTTATCGTTAAAACAATATGTTATTCTGGTTTTAAAGTTTTAAAATTGTAATGATTGTATATGAAAAACTTAATATATATAAGTATCACAAAGTAAAAGTTTTAACGCATATTTCAGTTATATGCTGTGTACCCCTTATCTGAAACTAGCAGGAGAGGTTTCAACAAATCTTTCAGGCTTGTTTCTTAATAAAAGTGTTTTCATCCTCGCTTTGCATAAAATGGTGCTAAGAATGCCTTTCATGGCACAACAATTACGAAGAATTGATCTTCAGCTTCAATTAAGCATTTCTCCTGATTCTATCATGTGATCCTTGGTGATTTTTTTAGCGACTTGTTCTCTGGCAGCAAGACATACAATTACTCTGAATGGATTTCGTTTAAAATTTGATAGAAATCTCTGCAAATTTTTTTCTGAAGTCCATATCCCAAATTTCAGCTGTCCAGCTCAAAGCGTTTTTGTGTTTAGAGGCAAACAGACAGAGTGACAGACATATATATTGCCAAAAATATGCTTTAGCATTATCAAATGGAAATCCTGAAGCAACATTATGAAAGAACAAGTATAAAATTCGTCAAAATCTCGAATTCGATTTTTTTTAATGTTTACAATTCTTTGTCTGTACTTCGTGAATGAGAAAGTAAGAACCATAAAAAAATTATTCGATACATTTTATCATTATTATGTGTTTTTTAAGCACATTATAAGACCTTGGAATTATTACAAAATTGTAATTGCTTACACTGAAAATTATTTAGAAAAAAAATCCAATAATTGGAGTAAAATAATTTAATTAATAATTAGAATTCTTTTCCTGTGACAGATATTTATTTTATTTTCTGACTAAAAGGCTTTCTTAAATGATAGAAGCATTTGAGAATTTTGGCAGTGCTTCAGAAAGAGTGCAAAGTCTTTTTGACATGTGATAAAAACGTAAATGGTGAACTATTATTAGTAAGGGGACTAAAAACCTGATTTATGGAAAAAGTAGAAATTTGAGAATCGCAGAAAGTGAAAACGATAAAAAAAACCAAAGAAAAAAAAACCCCGCTTGCTCTTTTTGTAGATTTTTTTATGCTTGAAGAAAGAGATAAACTTATATAAAAATTAAACTTATGTAATGCATTAATCTAAGTTTTGAAAAAAATGAAAGAAAATTTTTTTTAAGAAGCCTTTTTATTAACTTCTGTTACAGGTATATTTAAAGGTGGATAGTTCACTAATACATATGCTGAACAATTCTTAAAAAAGATTAATAAAAATTATTTGAATTATTTTTCAAAACTATTGAGTGGAAGTTCAGATTTAAATAGGTTTTTAAGTAAGGGAATCTATATTTGGATTATACAGTGCACAAAGATTTCCAGATTTCGCATATCACCTGCATTTTACAAGCAAGTTTATTATTTACTAGTCTTAAATACTTTAAAAAATTCTCTTGGATTTTTTAAATATGTAATTTATCTCAATGCATAATAAAGTTTTATATATTTTAATTCAAAACTGTATGTATATATATATAATTAAGAAAAATATTTGAATAAAAAACTCTTTAAAACTTTTTTATGCATTTAATTGAACCTCATCTCAGGTATCTTTTATTAATTCGTGATTAACTTATTTATTTTGAAAATATGGAATAGCTGCAAAATTTTTCTTCTTCTCAAAAAAAGGGCCAGGAGAGGGATGATATTTAGACTTTTACAAAAATAATCGCTTTAAATCTGAGAAGAGAAATGATTAATTATTAATTTAAATATTAATGTTTAAGAATAAGGTATGCCCTCACTCATTTTTAATTTTTAATTTAGATAAGAATTTTTTATATAAAATGTGGAAAATAATTTACTGTAATATAGTATAATTTTAAAACTAATATTTCAATGGAAAAATTTGATAACCTATAGGGTTATTGAAGAGTTATTGTCAAGTCGGAATAATTTAAAGGAATTCGATATGAAACGCTTATGTGGTCAGATTTTAGGTAGCTTAATAAGATTTCATTATGAAAGTCAATTGCTTTCCTGGTGCTTAATAAAAGGAGAATCTTAGTTTAGTTATATTAACGTCCTGTTTTAAAGCAATGCTAGGACTATTTTGGGACGGATATCGCAATTTTGAACCACGGTCAGATAACGAGGATAACACCTGATCTGGCACCTCCCTCTCCAAGCTTTCATACCTCACCAGAGGAAGAACGTTTGGCTCCGATGGATTTAACGTGCACTAGACCCGCTTACACGACAGTTCATCTGTGGAATCGGACCTCGAACCTGAAACCCTCCGGTTCCAAAACCGAGGCATTACCACCAGGTCACTGCGGTCCAGTAAAATGAGAAAGGAGTTCAACAATGGCCCATAAAAGAAATACAAAATTAGGGTATTATGCTTAATGTTGTAGAATTTAATTTAAAAGAAAGGAAAATAGCAAAATCTACATTGCTTTGGTTTTAATATTTTAAAGAATTTTAAAATGACGAGTTTTTAATAGATTCCCTTGTTCGAAGTCAGTTAAAAATATAAATGCTATTCAATGCTCTATGCTTATCAATTTTATAGTAATAATTAAATGAATAAATAAAAGATCTGAACAATATTTATCCGTCTGTAGATTTGTGAAGTGAAAATGCTTACCATATCTGTGGGAAGGAGTGGAAAATCTGCTGGAGGGTTCGTGATCACGAAGCGCTTCGAGGAGGCTTCGCACGATGAGCTGGTATCTCTGAACCGGTAGAGCCCGATGCAAAGCATGCCGTAGCTGCGGAGGGCCGATACGAACAGATCGCAGTATTTACCTCCCTCCTGCAAAGCATATACACACATTAGCACTGTTAATCCTTTTCATCAACATTCAGCTGGGATTGGAGATTACAGTTATTTCGGCTTTGTGTTATCAATCATTTATACAAATTATACTAGATTTGAGATTTCCAACTTATGGTACGCATACGCAGGGAGTAAGAAGCAGAGCATTTAGGGGTGGTTGAAAGTGATTTAGGTGATGGCAAAAAGCTCAAAATATTAAAGATAAAAAAAGAAGTTTTGAATTTTGTTTTACCGGTTCCTGTGGACAATGAAAGTGGATATTATTTTGTCTCGAAATAAAAAAAAGACAGGTGTAGATTAAAACTTAGAATTTATTATTAGCTGCTATCATCAATCTCGCCCAAGACAGTCATATTATGCATCGTGAATGATTCAACTACATCTTATAAGGTTCTAGTGTACTTTATTCTTTACTTTTAGAATTTTTTTTGTAACTTTTCAGTAAAATTCCAAATCCTCTCAAAACTTCTTATCTGCGAATTTTTATTGAATATTTGTTTTAAAGTAGGCGTGAATAATTATTATGATTAGCTAACTTTAATCGTAGTTAATGCGAAATTATTCCAAGTTTGCTTGTTTTGGCGTCGCTCTTATATTCTTATAAAAACGGAATAAAATATAAAATTGAAAAAAAATCTATACTTGTTACATAAATTGAGTCGTTTAATTCTAAAGTTAATTCTTACTTTTACCTATCAATTAAATTTTTTTTGAATCAAGAGATGGCTGGAAGTATTCAAAAATAAAAGGATTAATTAAGACGTAGGATTGGATGGAGTATTTTCGTAAAAGAGGCTACTTGACAAACCCATTATTCACAAAACTTAAGATATTTGTTGTGTATATATATCTATATATATATATATATATATATATATATATAATTATATGTTATATCCTGACTGTGAAACATTTTCCAAAAATATCTCAATACCTAATTTACGATAGAGAGTAATCTGTAGATAATTTGAAATTATTTTCATTGTTTATGAGAAAGTTAATTGCACGTTTTCTCTCCAAAGTTGAATATTTATTTATACTAATAATAAAGATAAATATACAGTGGCTCCCAAAAGTGTTCGTACACCAACAAGAATCAATTAAAAACTTCATTATTTACCATTATATATTCTTATTTTTACATGAAAATTTTTTCATAGCATATTTTTACAGTTCTTAATAAAGCAGTGGAGAATAAATTTTAATTACGATGCAAATTTTTTTTTTTAAATGACAATAAATAAAATTGCACAAAAATAGGACACAAAAGTGATCATACTCTTTAAAAAAACATCACTAAATATGAAATTTTCTAAATTTTTATAAATGTTTAGTATTTAGTAGGATATCCTTTATTCTTTATAACAGCTTTTAAACGTTTGGGCATAGATTTAACTAAACGGTCGGTTACTTCTGCACCTATCTTGTTCCATTCTTCGATCATTACTGCTTTCAGTTGAATTTTCGATTTAATGTCGCGACTTCTTATTCGCCCCTCTAATTCTTTCCAAATATGTTCTATAGGGTTTAAATCCGGTGATTGAGCTGGTGTTTTAAGGGTTTGAGGGCAATGATAGAGGCAAAAAAGACGAACATTCATGGTCGTGTGCTTAAGATCGTTGTCTTGGTAATACACAAAGTTGTTTAAAATGCCCAATTTTTGTGCTGACACTTTTAAATTATTATTGAGAATATTTATATAAACTCTATGATCCATTATACCATCAATGAATACTAAATTGCCTACTCCAGCCGCTGACATACACCCCCAAACCATGACACCTCCACCGCCATGTTTTACTGTTCCAACTAAATTCTTGGGATTAAGTTCTTCGTTTTTCTTTTTCTTTTTTTCTCCATACAATGATTTTCCCATCCGGCTCAAAGATGTTAAACTGACTTTTATCTGCAAATAAGACATAATTCCAATAGCTCTCTGGCTGGTTTATCATAGATTTGGCAAATTTAAGCCTAGCAATTCTGTTCTTCTGACTTACAAAGAATTTTCTTCGCGCAGAGCGGCCGTGTATACCAGCATTCCGAACAATTCTACGAATAGTTTCACAGGAAATAGAAGTTCCATTTGATTCATTATATTGTGAAGTAAACTTTATTGCACTCAGACGTGGATTTTTTAGAAATTTACTCACAATATTTCTTTGACTTCTAGCTGACAGAATTTGAGGGCGACCATTACGAGGCTTGTTTGCAATCCTCTTTCCCTCTCTATAACGTTTTATTATGCTTTGCACCGTTGAATAAGGTAGATTAGTTATAGTTGCAATGCCTCTAATTGATTTTCCAGCTTTAAAATGAAATATAATTAATTTTCGTACGTCTAAACGTTTTCGTACGTTTGCGCGTCATATCTAAGAATAAAGTAAATATAATAAATAATTGTGATATTAAATACTGAAATCAAACGATTTTAATGTATTTTTCAATTAGAAGAAAAATAAGCCGCTAAAGATATTTTTATGATGAATTTAAATAAATAATGTTTGGATGTACGAAGACTTTTGAGTTCTAATTTTGTGACATTATTTATTTATTTATTTTTTAGAACAATACTACTTGATTTTTTATAAAAATATTTGTTCAGTTTTATTAAGAACTATTTAAAGATGCTAATTAAAAAAACAACTAATAAAATGCTTTATGAAGAAGTATAGAACACAATTTCTGCAAATTTCTTTAGTGTACGAACACTTTTGGTAGCCACTGTATGTGTGTGCGTTGATGCTCTACAGGCCAGACCATTTGACTTAGAGCTACCAAACTTGGAACATATATATTTTGAAGAGTGGAGAAGCACACTTAAGAGCGATTTATTTTTGAAATTTTATTTAGAATTATAATTGATTAAAAATTGAGTAAATTTATGGAGTTTCACAATTTTAAATTCCAAAAATGTTAAAAGACAAAAATGATTTTTATATCATCTTAATATAAAAAAATTATATTTCCAACGATCGCAATTTTTGTCGTATAAATTAATTTAAAAATATTTCAAGTATATTTCCGAACAAGGATCGTAATAATTCTACTTAATTATTAAATGTATCACGAATGATAATACAAAAACATAATAATTCTGGAAGGACATCAAAGTTATTGATAAAAGTTCCTATTAAATTTGCAGATTTTTAAAAATTTTATTTTACAAGGCGAATTACTATCCTGTGTTTAATGCAAATTATTATTAGCTAAACAGATTTCCGAAAAGCAGATAATATATTTAGTTAATTCTGAAAAGAAATCTGAAAAAAAATTATATTTATATTTAAAATGCTATTAATTGAAAAAAAAATCCAAATTTTATATTGATTTAGGTTAAAAATTAAGTTATAGTGTTAAAAGTGTATCCATTTTTTCCTAACTTTAGTGAAGCTGACAGAAAGTAAGAAAAATACATGATAAAATCGCTAATACAAATAATAGTACCAATACTAATAAAAAGACTAGTACTAATAATAAAGATGATTGTGTGTGTAGATGTGTTGGGTTCTACAAGTCAAATCGTTTGACTTTGGCTACCAAATGTGGCACATGTTTACCTTGGAGGTTGGAAATGTATAATCTTAAATTTGTAAATAAATCGGAGCATTTTTTGGAAATTTTAATTAATTAAAAAGGAAGCCGAATTTAACGATTATTCAAGATAAATTAAGAGAATGTTACTGCACAAAACTAAATTTTACGCTTTCAAAATTTAAAATAATGCCCTTTTAATGATATCAATTTAGTAGTCAAGTGAAGTTCTGTTGAATCTTAGCAATTTTTCTAAAATATTTTTTTCCCTAATTTCTAACAATATATAATATTGTTGTACTGAAATTTAAACCCTTCCTATTGTTTTATTAAATAATTAATCACATGATTTTCTTCCATTATTGAAAGATTAAAAGACATTCAATTTAATATTTCTATATTTTACAAGACAAACAAAAAAAAGTGAATTTATAATTGCACGAAATTTAGAAAATAGACGAATAAGATATTTACGTTTTTACTAGCCCTATGCTGCCATGGGACTGTCCCCATTAGAAAGGCTCATGTAGACAATAAGTAGAATTAAAATAAGATAATTAAAATAATATAAATTTAATATCAAATAATTTGGCGAATTTATGGAACATGAAGTTATACCTAAATTATTCATCTGAAAACGAATATAGCCAATATTGCTGGCGAACCAGTTTGTCATCTGAGACGATTCGTATTTTGATAAATTTTAATTCCTTTTTTTATTTCAAAAATTTTGCTATGAAAATTGTAAACAAACTTCTTTAAGATAGTAAGTATATTAGGAAATATATTCATAAATCCACATATTATGATTATCAGTCTTTAATCATTATTATTGATATTTTTAAATTCTGCTAATAGACTGTATACCATTTTAATATTGATGTTAAATGTATATTTTGCTTGAGATATAAGATAATAAAATTGTCTCCCACTTAACTACATGCAATTACATGATAAATGATATGGATAGTTACTTGATTCCATGAGGGCTGTTGATGTCGGCAGAACAGATGGAAGGCTACTAAAAATTGTTTAAATATCTATATCTATATCTATACTTATAAATAAAGCTCAATGTGTGTGTGTGTATGTGTTGGTGCTCTACAAGCCAGGTCATTTGACCTACAGCTATTAAATTTGGTACATGTATACCTTAGAGGTCGGAAATGTGCACCTGGGATCCCTATTTTTTGAATTTTTAATTAGAATTTTAATTATTAATTAAAAACTAACTTTCCCGCCAAAAAAATCTACCGTTTTCCCCACCGCCAAATGAGTAAGGCTTCAGTTTTTTCCCCCAACAGTAATGAGGCTAGGGTTAACATTTTTCGGCTGATTATTTCAAACGATTGTGTTTATTTTCTTAATGTTTTAAGCATTTAAAATTAAACATTGTTAATTAATCCATCTTTCGGATTCATTCTGAAGTACTTTTGAATTAAAATAGCACAGAATAAAAAAAATTAAAAATTTCTAATCTGCATAGCGTTACCCCAACTGGCGTAGAAAAATTCACGCATTTGCGTTACCGTAACTGGCGTTGAAAATTGACGCATGCGCATTGTGTTCTGATTGTTGACATGACAACCATTATCAACGGATGATTTAAATTTTTTTTAGGTTAGTTGCATGCTTTTGTAATTAAATTGTATTTATGTTAGTTATATATTTTTTTTGTATATGCTTATAGTTTTAAGTACATCGTTTTTTAAGTAGTTTTTTTTTAAAACTGTTTTCAATGATTTAAATTATTTTTAGGTTAGTTGCATGCTTTTGTAATTAAATTATATTTATGTTAGTTATATATTTTTTGTATATGCTTATAGTTTTAAGTACATCGTTTTTTAAGTAGTTTTTTAAACCTCTTTTCGACCGATTATTTTAAACGATTCGTTTTATTTTCTTAGTATTTGATGCATTTAAAATTAACACTGTTAATTAATCGATCTGTTCATGATGAATCTGAGAAAATTTTGTTGACAAATTCTTGAGATATTACATAAATTAAGAAAGATATTCTTTAGTGTCCATAAAGTTTAAACGCTCAGTGACTCTGTTATCAGTAATCATATTATAAAAAAAATGTTTTGTTTCAGTAAAAAATATTATTATATTAATTGCAAATTAATTCTTTCCACTTTAATTTAAAGCATAAATTCTACGAGAGGTAACAGAAAATTAGAGAGATACATATTACGTTATGACTTAAGGCCCTTATAATATTATGAGTGAATTATATGCCTATCAAAATTTGAATATATTTTGATGGAGAATCTATTAAAGTTGGAATTGCGTAAAATATTTAATTATTAAAATTTAGACGAACATTAAGATTGGCGAACCGGCTGGTCGCCAAAGGCGGCTAGTATATATATATATATATATATATATATATACCACAATTTGAAGTTTAAAATTACCTTGCAGAGGGAATATTAAATTATTTACTGAAGATGGTAAGTTTCAAATGAATACCTCTTTGTACAGAAAAATTGAAACAGGATTAGTTATTTCAACTATATATTAAAAATGGTATGACATTTTTGGATAGCTTTCCTCAAAACAACTTTTGAAGGTAGGATATAACTATAGATGCAGATTTTGATGGTTTATATGTCAGTGCACGACTGTAGAATATAGGAAAATGTAATTTATGGGAAAGTACGGATTTATCTAAAGTTTACTTACCCCAAACTGAGCGAGGGGTCCATCATATAAGGAAATCTGGCCCACGCGACAACGGTCTCTGTTAGCCAGTGACTCTGGAGTGCTGTAGCCACCACGGAGTCCTGCGCCCTCTGCCAGGATCAGTTCCAGCTCCGGTGTTGCTCCCCCGGTAACCAATGATCGGATCAGGGTGAGGGCGTTCGCATTAAAATACGTCTGTTACAAACAACACATATAAATTCATTTCGCACTTCTTATATATTATTTCATTTAAACACAAACTTTGGCAAATTAGAAAGGCACTTATTGAAATATCTAATAAATTTTATTTATTTAAAAATATTTTTTAATTCCCCAAAACAGATTACTTTGGATATTAAACGCAAGAATTTTATACAGGATGTCCCAAAGCGATTTAAACATGGTTTAATTCTTAACTCATTAGAGATAAGTAGATAATGTAAATTACAAAATAGTTTAAAATAAAGTACAAAAAAAAGACTACGTTAATAAAAAACATTTTCCCGTTAATTCTTTTTAAATTTTTATGCAATTTTTTTAGACAAATTTGGTCAAGAACTCTCCTTCCGCATAACTTTATCTTAAAAACCAAATGAATTATGATACAGAAAAAAATAAAGAAGAAGAAAAAAACTGACTTATGCCATTTTTCATATAACTTAAAACGCTGTTTCTTTGGTAAAAATAGGGGCCGTGTACAAATTGATATTGGAAAACTTTCAATAATAAATGGTAGTAAATGATCTTATTGGTCGATGAAATCAAATTAGATAGTTAGCAGAAAAATATGCAATAATCTACAATCAATTTCCCAAGAGCCAGGCCTCAGATGGAATGAATCGGCAATTTTTAATCGTCTCATCATCCAATAAACAAATGAGCATGAAATTTCAATAAAATTCGGCTGTCCAAATTCCTTAGAAGTGTCGTTATTATTTTTATTGCATATTGAATAAATCATTGTAATTCAAATATCGTCATTTATTAAAATTACCATAATTTACAATCAATTTTGCAGTTTTCTTAATTTGACGATACGAAACTTAACATTGCTGAATGATTTACAACCGTTATTTTGATATGTACAAAAAAAGCTGGAAAGAAATAATACTGAGAATAAATAAATTGAAAAAGAAATAATCTGCATTTCAATATGCAGTTCTAAAAATATTGAAACATAAATATTTGAAACGGTTAAATTACAATTAAATGAAAGAAAATAAATCGTCTGTGAGTTAATTTGTTAGAATGTCGTTTTGAAAAATTATGATAAATTTGACAATAAATTAATTGCATGTTTTTTATTTTGTATTTTAATTTTTTACAAATAAAAAATGCAAACTGAACATAAAAAATACCCTTAAGAGAGCGTGATGGTGTCGCGAATAAGTCTTAAACAGGTAAAAAGGATTCTACTATACATCTTGTTATACATTTTATCTTTTATATTATGTAACAAATTTTATTTCTATTTTAGTATATAGTCCTTACGCAACGCGTTCAATCAATTAAATATAACTCATTTAATTGTAAAGATACGAGTATATGGTTTTTTGCAATGATGTTGGTGCATAAAAAATTAAAGCTTTCTAATTAATTAAATTTGTCTAGAGGAATCGTATAAAAATTTAAAAAATTTAACTTTTGGAAAATTATCGGAAATTTTCTTTATGAATATGGTTCGATCTCGTATCTTATTTTGAACAACTTTGCAATTTAAATTGCCCACTTATCTCTAATAGGTAAAGAATAAAATCATGTTTCAATCTTTTTGGGACACTTTGTATATTAACGCATATTTAACATGTTAACAATAAAAAAAATTGTAAGGACTTTTTTTTCTTACCAATTAATGTTATGTCCATTAAACAATCATTATTTAAGGTAGAATTATTTCATTGCAACATAGCTTCGGAAAACTTGACCAAACCAAATTTTTAACTCTCAACCAAATTTTTAATGATTTTACAGATTAAGTGAAAAATCTAGAATTCCATTTCCACCTTGTTCAAAAAACTGAAATACCTTGTAAAAATATTTTTTTGCAGAAATATTCCTTTAATTAAGAATTCAACAATAGATTTTAATTATCACTTTCAGAAATTTCGAAATTTAGGAAAAATTGCTTTATTTACATTATACAGTTTTGATTTCACGAATTGATCATACAAAAAATGTGTAAAATGAAAATTGGTAATCGAAAACAACCCTAACTTTAATGATAAATTTTGATAAATATAAATTGTTTCATAAAAACACAGTTATTCATAAAGGAACATTTCCAAAAAGCAAAATGTGATATAAAAATTCTTCTGTATATTTAAAAATGCTGAGTGCTTTATTTATTAGAAATAGCTAATTAAAATGAACGCCAAAATGCAAAAAAAAAAAAAAGTATCCCGGATTTAGCAAAATAACTTTCTTACTGTGCTCATCAAAGAATCCAGGACACTGACAGCAAAGGCAGTGCCACAGGCGAAAGGCTGGGTCAAATAGAGCTCAGTATCAGGATCATCATCATCGTCTTGGTCTAAAAACTGTACATTAGTATCGTTCACTGAAAGAAAACAAAGAATCCTTGTTTTGGTTCGAAGAAGTCATAAGGTACAAAATATGTGCTTAACAGTTTTCTTTGTCGATATTTGTAATTTGTATAAACATTCATGCGTCGAAATAAAACTGAACTAAAATTTTTATAACATTTACAAATTTCACTTCATACACGAGTCTTTACTATTTTGTTAATGAATTTTGGACAGTAAATATATATATTTCATTGTATTCCTTTATTTATAGGGCAGACGAATTCGCTAATGGACGATAGAGAAACGACATTAATTTTTGGACAGACAGCAGAAAAAAAAGCGATTGGTTTTTGTTAATACTTCTATATTTTGTTTCATAAAAATTCAATTTCTATAAAAATTTACATAGCTAAGAATTTTGCTTATTTACATTAAATCTTTGCTACGCGATTTTAAAAAAATGGCAATTGCCATTTTAGATATGATTTTAACTTTTAAAAGACAGATAACAGATATGATGGAAAAAAAAACCCCTGAAGAAGACAGGTAACAGGTAATGAAGGAAAATGTACTTTATTTACACATTATTTATAGTGATTCTGATTCCTTCTTATAAATATTAAGTTTAAAGTTAAGTATAAAGTATTTACAGTTTTTTTTTTCTTTTCTGAATACAAACAAATCATAAAGTGAATCCTACCTAATTCTGTAATCAACGGAACGTTTGTTCCGTACACAGATCCCCTTCTTTGCAACACAATCGGACTACCGAGGGGGGATAAGGCATCTGGACCTCCAGGATCTGTTAGAATAAAGCAAAAGTTTCATACATGACTAGCGACGACAATAAAATACATGATTTTTAGCTATCTATATCATTATTTGTTAAGATTTACGAGCATTACGTCGAAATTATGAAAATATTTATTTATTGCAAATTTAATTTGATAGTTTTAAAGATTGTTTAAATTGGGAACGGATTTTAAATAATCTTGTGAAACAAAGAAAAACGACGAATGGAGACATCATGAATAATTATTAATAATGAGCTAGGAAAAATATCCTTTTACAAATTTGTTCAATATTTGAGCCAATTTGTTCAATATTTATTTGAATCATTTACAGAATAATTATTACAATTTATTTATTAAATCAATATTACAATGACTTTTTAAGAACTTAAAATTTCATTAAATGTTACTTACTGAATAGTCTATTGGATAAATTTAATAGTTAATTATAATTTAAGTTTACTGTAGTTTTGCGCTCATTTCAAAATTTTAAATAATTTGTAATATACTTTCAGTTTGTTTTATAAAACGAACATAAGACTTTTAAAATAATAAAATTCCATTTATAATTTGGAAGCCATACAAAAACTGATCTGTTGAAGTATTTCATCAGAGGAATAGACATCTACTTACTGTGTGTTAATACTCCTATTGTGTCATCGAATGTCATAGCTTTAATATTCAATGAAGCCAAAATGGCTTCCTTGTCCGCAAGCGTTGGATCATCACTGCTTGGTATTTTTGCAGATAAAATCACACACATATCGCAGAGATTGATGTTAACTGCACGTAGATCTGCTCGACTCAACGGAGAGCCCTGCGTAAAAATAATTTTCATTAAACTCAATCAAAGTGGATTGTAAAAATATCGGTGAAAGTTTTAAATTTATTTTCAGTATTGGAAAATATAGATTTTTTATTTATTTCGTTAACATTTATGATTTATTTCCCTATTTCTTTAATTTATAATACATTGTGATGACAAAAAAGATTTTTAAAAAATCTACAATTTTAGATTTTAGAGAATTTGGTAGGATGAATGAAGAAAACGAATATATGTGCATTCGATAAGTACAAGAAAATACTTTTTGCAGAAAAGCAAAAACATAATCACAAAAATGATAGATTGCTTGGATGTGAATTATTCAACTTTAAAGTAGCAAATTCATGTGTTCCACCGCAACCTTAATAATAATGAATCGATAATAATCAAATTATATTATCTGCGAATATATATATATATATATATATATATATATATATATATTATTCTCACGTCTGTGAGAATAATTGTTAATTAAAAAATAACGAATGCATTATAAGTGTGTGGGGATGGATCTATGACAGAAAGAAGAATGGAGCCGATAAAAACAACCATTCATTTTCTCAATACAATGTATTTCATTAACGTAAAGAACATATACATTGTTTGATATCTTAAAAGTTCAACGTAAAGTGAAAAAAGTAATATGTTCTTTTAAAGTATAAAAATGAAATAAAGAAAATCAGTATTCATTTCGAAGAGCAATTGAGTGTACTATAATTTTTGTCAGTTCGTCATTAGCTAACACAAATAAGCTCGATGGTTTGCCCACGCGAGAACCTGCCACGTATAATTGTCCGTGTGAAAAACATGGTGTGCCCAAATCAAAACAGATATCGTTTGGCGTTGCGACTTATTAATTGGCATTGCGAATGCCAATCTAATAGGTAATTGAACGCGTTTGAATTCGATTGGCACGTCTGTGAGAATAATTGGAATTCGTGGCAGCAAAGCAATTTCGGCTTGGAAATTGCCATTCAAAATGGTGGCTTCGATAACGTTTTTCATCAGTTTTTTAAGGACCAATCGCGTGTCATTGCACAGCAATGGTGGGTTCAAATTCCGAAGTAAGATAACCGGAGATCCAACTTTCAGTCATAGAAGGTGTGGTGACATGCCTGGCAAATCCAGTGAGTTCAAAAACTCTGTTGGATAATTTACAGCTTCGTTAGCATCGCAAACTGTATCGATCAATTTGTATGATACCAAGTCGCCTGGCAACGACTGCTGTATCTTGAAGTTTAAGTCGCCGACGTCCACATTTTTTGCTGCCAAAATGGCTCTTTCTGCCAGCCACGCATGATTTATGTATTATGTGCATACATCGGGAAATATGCGGTCAATGAGAGCATTTTGCGAATCAACGATAGTGCAGAAATTATTGGGCAATTTTATGTATCCAGTATTTTATTAGACAGCAACTTTTCCATCACCGATATCTAACAATTGGTCCAAGAATGTGTCAGCAGATGGATCTTGTAGCGTGTTTATTTTTATCTGGACTTTTTCAACGTTATGTCACAATGGCGATGATTTCAAGCAAGCGTTGATCTCATCAGCTTACGGTGAACGTGGATAGGAACACCCTAATTACCTAGCGTTATGAAATATACTTTACGACCTATTCTCATACCTACCAAATGCACATAAAAATTTCATGAAAATCGGTCGAGCCGTTTCGGAAGAGTACGAACACAAACACCGTGACATGAGATTTTTATATATTAGATATATTTGTTAATAGCTGATAAATATAAAACAGTACAGAGAAACAAGAGATTAATCTTACATTTAGTACAGAGATTTTGGGTAGATTCTGTAGCATCTTCCACTCTCGGCGAAGATAGTCAACGTTTCCAACGATGACAACATGTTTTAGTTCGTGGTAATGAAAATTGCTGGCGCGAAGCGGCATAACAAGATTCCGAAGTCCAATTAGAGGTGAGTCTGGATCAGCAAAGAGACACACAACAACATGGCCATTCAGAACAGTCATTGCAGCTTGATTACGATCCTGTAATTATTGTAAAGAGTGCATTTAATGTTACATTTTTTTAAACAGTGCTGTGTAATAAACTAATTTCTAACCAATAAATCTTTTAAAAATGCAAGAATTATAATAATAATAATTATCTCGAATTTGGTTTGAAAATATTAGAGCCATAAAAATCATACAAAGTTCTATAATATAATATGCATTTATTAACACCTTTCAAGATTGGAATACGAAAAAATGAAATAAAAGCAATGCAAAAATATTACCGAATTGGGCATATTGAGATTGAATATATTAGTATCACATATGTTTAATGGGAATCCTATAAAGGCATAACCATATCAACTGTTGCACAGTTACATATTTCTAATGAAGTAGCTTAAAATTCTTGTGTATATGATTGATGAGAATACCTCAAAGGAAGGAGGAGTTGAGGAGAACACCAGAAAGAGTTTTATAATTGGGGTGCACGGAAAATATCGTTTTTTTCGAGTATCGAATTTTAATAGGACTCAAGATTGTGTTTTTGCATGTAATCAACGGAAAAATATCGAAAAAATTTATACTTTGAATCCTCAATTCATAGAAAAAGTTTAATAGTCGGAAAGAAAAAAAAAAAACCACCCCTTTAAATTAAAATCGTACAGAATACAGTTTTAGGTTTCTAACAATGTCAAAGCACTTAATTTTAATTGTCTAATGACAAAAACTCTATATTTAAAAAACATGGATTATATTTTGAATTCTCACATTAAAGATAAAATGCTCTAATTTTGGTAAAAAAAGAAATTAGGGTTTTACGTTTTATAAATATACATAATATTTTTATTGAACAATGTACCATTATACAATATATGAAACCTTTCATAGTAACAAGGAAAGTATAGTTTTATAAAGAAAAAAATATCAAGAGGAGAAAAGTGTTGTAATATACTGAAAAATGTAAAAGTGCAGTTTAGTTTTATTTTTGTCATTGCTTCCAAGAATTGTTTCCTTTTCCCTAACTGAAATGATAAGTATAATTTTTTCAATATTTTTCGCTAATTATTATGCAAAAATGCAACTTTTAAATCCTATTAGAATTCGAAATTCAAAAAAGTAGATTTTTTCCCATCCACCCAATTGTATAATCATCGTTCCCTATTCGTATTTCAGTTATCTTTTTTTCTTTCCAATTTTATATTACAGTGATAGAAAAGACTGTTTCGTTAATATTGGATTTAAAAGTTAATTTATAACCTTCAGTTCTTGAAAGACATAGTTTTATAGATTCGTTCATGAGTTTAAATATCTTTTAATTCATTACTAATAACGATATGATAGTCCGTTTCAAACATTTGAATATTCAGATTATCCACCTGAAATTGCCATTTGCTTTACGTACATCTTCGCGTACGAGTTTTCGATAGGATCGCAACTGGAATGTTAGAAACTCAACTTTTAATTAAGAAAAAAGCTTTAATAAATTATCCTAAATCAAAAGGAATTTACCTTCTCTCTCCCAATATTTTTTCGAAGTGTAACTACCTAGATCTTTCCCCGTTTGCTTCTCTCTTGGCCACTCTTCTAACTCGATTTCTTTAGAATAATCATCTAACATTTCCCCGATTTCGACTTTTACTAAGAAAGGATTACGTATTCACTATACTGTAATATTATTATTTTATCTATATCTGTTAAAGAAAACCTTTTGACTTTAACATTTCACTACAGATTTAGAAAGAGGTACAAATTAATCTCTACGGCAAATAAAAAAAAACACATTTTATTCCATAGCGAGATAGAAGATTTCATTCGGCTTCTACGATGTAGTGATTTATATGTATTGTTTATAAGAATAAACAATTCTACAACGAACAAAAATATACACTTTCTAACATCGCTAATGGAAGTTGTTAATAAGACATTCAACCTAAGAATAGTAAAATATAGTAATTTTTCTCTTCGGCAGTTGATTTAAAAATATATGAAAATATCCAACTTCTATATTTTTATTTCAGGATTTTCCTGCCATCATACACATACAATTGGCTGTTTTCTA
>JAPMOR010038815.1:412726-457843 GCA_026543865.1 Argiope aurantia | reverse complement strand
TTCACATTGCATTTCTGGACAGAAGCAGGCAAATCTTACCAAAATACAGTCTTCAAGAGATTTTGCCGGACACCAGTGAAACATGCCTGTCGAATCATATTTCATTTCGGTTTTCTCGAAATCGAAATCTTTTGCTTGATCATCTGCAAGTCCAACTGCCAAAGGACCTTCTTGTTTGTTTGATCCATTAGTACCAGCTGCCCTGCTTGTGGGCCTAAACAACAAGAAATCGGAAAGCATTGTAGGTCGGAGACAACTCATCAGTAAAAAGGAAGTGATATATATTTGTTTCGCAAGCTGGCGTAAATTTCGAGAAAAAGTGCAATATTTCACTTTCTTCGTTTGAATTTAATATTTTAAAAAATCCTTTATTTATATATTATTTTTATATGGTTTTAAATTATTGTTTTATTTAAAATTATAAGAAAATTAGGAAAAACAAATTTAATATAACATTTTTTAAAGTACTTTTATTTATATATTAATAAATCCACTTTAGATTATTTTGGCATTTATTCTGTTATAGTTCACTTTTTTCTTATCAGTATAAAATATTACTTTATCCTAACAATTAATTTTTACATTGATGGAATTAAAATATTAAATTGAAAAAATAAAATAGCTTTTTAAGAATAGAAATTTAGAAATATTATTAAAATATAAAATTGAATTAAAAATCGTTAATATTAGAATAAGAATAAAGAACAATCTTGAATAAAGAAAAATAAATAAACAAGCAACAGGCATAAAGTTCAGGTAGGAAAAACCTGCAAATAATATTTCTATCTTTAAATATATAAAAAATAAACTAGATGGCAAGTGAAAAATTGAAAATCCTGAGATTAACTCAGAAAAAAACTTTAAATACTATTGGTCTGCAGCTACAAAGCTGTAAAATGTGAATATGAGCAGTATAGTTTCTTCAACATCTACAAAAGAAAATAATGATTTTGTTAAGATTAAATAAAAGAAAATGAGTTTTCTTGATCGTGCATAAGAAATTTGCGTGGAATACCACTAAGCATCAAATACGCTTTTGAATCCAGTGCTTTGGTTATGATAACTAAAAGTTTCTCCTATAACTAAAGTCTTAAAAGCTCTAAAATATATAAACGCAAGCAAGCCTATCTAACAATATTTTCGGTGAAGAATAAATAAAGGAATAAAAAGCATTGTTTGAAATGGCGATTATAGCATAAAATTACTTTTTAAGGCTAATAGATATTAAAATTCTTTTTAAATCTTAAAATACTAGGCGCTGCTTAGGAAAGATTCAAGATCAACTCATTTTCTCTCTTATAGGATGTCTATTAAAATGCATAAATATATATAGAGAGGTAAAACAACCAGGCAAATTGCCAGTCTAACAAACATGAATCATGCAATGCTAGTGCAGCTTACAATCGACATGCGACTACAGAAAGGTGCAGTAATATTTAAAAGACAAAAGGAAAAAAGCGACGTGAAAGACACTTGCTGAATTAACAAAACATGCACTTCATTCATGCACCAAAATGGAATACGAATCAATAGAAATAGTCCTCTTAAACCAGATGGCAGGTAATAATTCTCCATTTATCGTCCATTTATATATTATAGACCTAGTTGTATGTCAAATTACTTATTTCATCAGATTTTTTTATGTATATTGTACTGAATTTTTACGCTTGATAGTTATTGTAGCTTTGTAAAATAGAATTCGTAACTGAATCAACAAATACATACTGAGAATATTTCAAAATAGCGAATCATAATTGTAAATGTATCATTGAATACAATTTAAACTATTTATAATTGTAAATCTATGTATTTATTTCTGATGTTTCCAAATTAATTTTTGTAAAATAAATCATCGATATAGTTTTTAATTTACAGAAATGTAATTTTTTTCAAATTGTGTAAGAATTTAATGTAGAAAATCTGTATTAATGATTTCGTGAATTGGCTCATTACCAGTTGGTATAAGAGGACTATAATCCAAAAACATACCAAATAAGGGAAAAAAAGGCAGATATAGCCAGAGTAATGAAAAATGAAGTAGAAAGTAGAGGCATACATGAGTTTTTTCACTTCATAGGCTAGGTGTAAGCCAGCAAATGTGTCGTCGGTCCTGGCGCCGTGCGTTGTGTTAGCCAGCGGGCTGGAAAGAAACAGGAGAAAGGGGCCAGAAGTGATAATAGGATGTGCAAAACAACCACACGCACGCGCACACACTAGAAACGCGCATTTCAACGTGGATATTGTGAGGTGCCAGCACAAGAAACAAAAACAAGCAAAGCAACACTTTTCTTTTTCCACAAAAACATGAGAATGAAATTGGAATTTCACGGGGAAGGTAATGTATTCACGAGGTGACGCACATTAAAAATCCCAATAACATGATGAAATGAACATTAAAAGGAAATTCTGTTTGTTAATGCGATTTTAACTATACTTTTTTTTATTATACTTAAATGTTAAATAGTAGTCATTATATTAGACTGCCTTTATTTCCTTTATACAAAATATTACTTTAATTATACCAGCAGCCAAAGACTGTAAATTATTTCGTAAATTATCTTAAAGAATGAAATTACAATTATTTTGGATTTAAGTATAGAATTATTCTATTTTTTTTTAAAGGAGATTATGAGAAATATTGCAAATTTTTTGCTTGCACCAAATTTTAAAAAAGTTATCGGAAACTACGCGACCAATGGAACAAATGCATGGAATTTCATTATTTGAAGAGGCATTATTTGGAATTATCGTCGCTTAGCAGGTAACACAAATACCAAATTTTACAAAAGGAAAAATTGAGACTCTAGCAATCAGTAACAAATATATTTAACTATTTTCCTATCTTTTGTAAGTATGTGGTCTAATTTTCAAATAATAATAAATAAATAAATAAACGGAAATATTTATCATTTATAGCGAAAAATTTAATTTTTTCCCCTTAATATTTACAGAAGTGAAATATATAGTGTTTGTTAAGCGATGAAGTTTTCTTGTTATTTCATATGATCTTTTGCTTGAATTTTTATATTTATCCGTTACTTTATTTTCTGTTCTCTAACCATTCACTGCTATCAGATTTATAGCCTTATTTATAATTAAACTGAAATGGGGTTTTTTTGTGTTGTAGCTCTAATATATGTGAAGATTTATTAGATTCTGTTTTATTTGAAATAATAATAAATCGAATTTTCGTTATACAATCTGAAGGTTTTGTCCAGTATCAATATGCCGTATTTATATTGTTAAAATATATTAATTGTCCAGCATTACTAATCCAACCCTCTACAATTTTTTTGTGCTGAATGCCATTTTAAACAATTAATTAAGTTAATTTTAGGATCTTACGTGGTCAGGTAGTTTATATTCCTTGAAGTATGGAACACAAAAATAATTTCCTAACAGAAAATTATTAGGGCTGGGAAGATTAATGTTTCTTTTCATTCTGGCAACCGAGTTGAATATATCGTCAAATCATTGCAGGGTATTATGAAATGATTTAATTCCTTACATATTTTATGAGCATGTTACATCTATAGGATTCTATAAGAAATACAGAAGAGTATAGATATTTACAAAAGAGGTACGCTATATTGTAAAATACAATCAATCTCTTGGATTGTTTTCATGATGCGCATTATTTTTCAGCTTTAAAACAGTTGAAAGAATGCTTCTCTGAAACTGGGTGGGCATTAAAAAAAGTACCTGAGTGTGCATTTGACTTTCTTGTAAAAATATTTTTAAAAATCATTCATCATGGAATAATGAAGGTTTTATATAGGGATACTTATAATAATTGGTAATTAATGTGAGAAACACCATTTTTAGCGCCATAATAGCCTGTTGATGACTTCATATCTCCACAATTAATATTAAAGAAACATGCTATGCGGAGAATCTCCATCTGAAATCTGTCAATAATAAACAACTAATTTTATTATCTTTTCAGATTTTATATCTATATTTATATGTTAGTTATAGCTAGAATCTGTTTTGTCTCTTTGAATGTTTACTTGTTATAGATATGTTGAGTAGTAATTGGAATTCTCATCAGAATTTACGAAAAATTATTTGATTTTTTCGAACAACCAACAGTACGGTTTATTGCTGCTAATTTTTTTTTTCTGGAATATAAAGCTTGATAAAAATAAATACTTTAATTTTATTACTTGATTTTCTAAGATGCAATTTATTTTATTTATTGGATAGACTATCAAAAGGGTCCCTTATTTTAATATGCTAAAAATATGGCTCCTTCTTCAAGTCATAAGAATATGTTTGTAAGAAAAATAAAATACTTTTGAAACTTTTCAGGAATTTTATGCTTATTTATGTAGAGGTAGAAAGATTCAACTACAATATAAGTATATATTTTAAAAGAGACAATCAATTTCAATTGCCTGATTTTATGTAACTGTTTTTTTTTATGGAAATTGTATTAGCGAAAATTAATGTTCCCACTTTTCTACTTATGCAAACTTATTTCGTGGGTGTTCGAACAATTTTATCATCGGATGATGAAAGATACACATATTTAAAATTTGCCAGACATGTTTCAAGCATCTGCATTCTGACTCTGTTCAACAGGTTATTATGAATTAAAAAAACGTTACGAAGTATCCTATGTAACTGCGAGGAAATATTTTCTACTCCAACTTACTAATGTCTGCACTTTCTGAATTGTAGTTTTAGTGCGGATTTAACTTTACTATAGAGTTTAAAATTTGACTTAAGTTCCCCAGTGAAAATCAATTTCATTTCATATTTCAATTAACTTTTAAGTATATATTTAATGTTATTAACAAAAAGATACAAACACAAAAACTTAGCGATATGTATGCGAACTTTAAGGATCATTACACATGTTCGATGCAAATACTTAAAAGCTAAATTTAAATAAGTTACAGACAACGGTTAATTCTTTCTCCAAAGCACACAATTTTTGAACTACATACTAAAAACACGTTGCTGGCACAGGATACAAGCATTAACATTTGCTAAAACACCTGTTGGAGAGAAAATGTCAGTATTTTTGTAGAATACTAATACATTTCTTATTTAAAATTTAAAGGCATCAAATTGGAAAATTTGCAATAAAATAAAATATATTTTAAAAATATATCTAAGATTTGTAAAAAAATACATCGTTTTAATCTTTAATATATTTTAGTCAGATTTATATTATTAGATTTCTTGCTTGGATTTAAATGTTCACTTTACAAATGGAAAATTAATATTAAAACAACCCCAAATCACAAACATATAAGCAGTGTATTTTAATTTGCAGTTTTATACGAAAACTGTAAGAATTATACAACAGATATTTTAGAGCAGAAGTTAGTTAATATCTAAAAGAAGAATAATTTTACAAATCATACATTAATAAGTAACATCTTAAGTTTAAAAAAATTAATTGGATGAAATTCTAATTACATTTAGTTATAAAAAGGGAAAGTTCAAAAATATAAAAGAGATGATGAGACAGAAACTAATTAGTAATATGTCATTTTTTTTATTTCTAGAAAATATAAATGCTATTTCAGGAATTCAAATTTGTTCCAATATAATAGTTTTAGCTAAAAGAATTGGTTCATTTTTTTCATTATAAAATATTACTTTTCAACAGATTAATAATGAATT
Organism: Argiope aurantia; assembly: GCA_026543865.1. NCBI lineage: Eukaryota > Metazoa > Arthropoda > Arachnida > Araneae > Araneidae > Argiope > Argiope aurantia. The sequence continues at coordinate 452,206 of JAPMOR010038815.1, read as the reverse complement.
TCTAGATCATATAAACTGATATTTGTAATTGAGGGACATCTCATTTATGCTTATGCATATTTCACAGTTCGAGTGCGTAAATTCCTATTTCATTCGCCATCAATACATCTGGAACAAACACGAAGAGAACAATTCGCGTGTGAAACAAATCAATTACAAACGACAGTCATGCAACACCAGAGTGTTTCAAAATCAAACTGACCTTGGAAATAATCCGGTATTAGTAGCAGGTTGTCCAAGCCCTCCGACGCCGTTTTTTGGAGCCGGCGATGTTAAAAGAGGCGTTGCCGGATTGGCTCCGGGAGCTCTCTGGGGCTTTAAACCTGTCGTAGAATTTCGTTGGCGGGGCGTAGTGCCATGCACAGCAGTAGTTCCTTGACTTCCGTGGTGCGTGGCGTTGTGACGACCTCCGATTTGCCCTGCGATGTTGCTGACTGAAGCCAAAGAAAATTGAACAGTAATTATCTAGGTAGCCATTTATTTATACCCATCACTGTTGCAACTTTCACACGACTTGGCATATCGTTTCAACAGAAAAAAGAAAACAACTTCAAAAGATTTATTAATATTTCATAAGATGTTGCAAGTTTCTTCAGCATTATTATCAAGAGAAATGAAAACATACGAAGTTTTTCTCTACAGAAATATATATGGTTTGAAAAATAAGTTAATGGTATTGGGTATTGCATATTTGTAATACAAAAATTTTTATTATAAATAAATGAGAAAATATAAAAGATTCTCATAATGTAGATAAAAAAGAAAAAATTATGTATAGATATTAAAGTATTTTACTCTTTTTTTTATTAACATTTATAGCGTCATTTTATTTAAGGAGATATTTAATGAATGGAAATCTATCTTCTATAATATAATATAAGAAACTAGCCACTTTTGCAGATCTGTTTGTTCGCCCAGATTATTGATTTTTAGGCAGTAAAGCGATTAATAAAAATTCAACCTGTTATTTGACGCTATTGCAAGACATGAAATTAATTAAATTAGTCTACTACAAATTATTAAAGATCCTACTTCTAAAGTAATGTCCATTAATACACTGCAACATTATTTCGTCAAAACAGTTTTTTTAAAAACAGTAAATGTTTATTCCATTCATTTTGTATTCCAGGGCAACTATTGTTTACATAAAAAATATTTATTGATGGATTTTTTTAAAAAAAATATTGGAATGTGGAAAAATATTGTTATAAAATTATTCATCGATACTATTTAGGCTGAAAATCAATGCTTTGAAAATTTTAGACAATTAAACGGTGGATATCAATTTATTAAGAATTTTTTTTATAAAATGAATTTTTGATTCGTAATTATGTATGATGTATAGGGTGTTTTGCGAAATTAGATCATCGATAGTTAACCTTCATTATGGTCATTATTGATGAATGTAACAAAATCTTAGGCATTAAAGGGTAAATAATTCATGAAGGCGCATGCGCATAAAGAAAGTTTTTAGTCATTAGTCCTTAACCTTTTCCATTGGCTGATCATTTCCTTAAATGCATGTCAGTTATCTCAGTAATATCATGCCTGCTTCATTCTACTTTTGCTACATCATTGACTAACTAGATGGTTGTAATTTCCTAATTCACATTGAACCAAATATTGCCTCCTTCCAAGCATCCAGGGTTTTTCGCCGATATTTTCTTATGCAAAGATGGTTTGCTTTGGTATGCTTCCAATCATTTCAGAATCCCTTCCAGTTACTTTATATAATTATAATTTGAATAGCAATTAAATTTATACAGGATAATATAAATAGTCAAGTTGCTGCAAACTTTATATAATTAATATATAGTACTAACAATACAAAACAAGGTGTATTTATAAATTACTTACATTCGTTTGGATTTTTAGTAGCGTCTGAAATAAAAAAAAATTAATTACATTTTTTTTTGAAGTTAACTTATAAGAAATCACAAAACATTAACATAAGCATTGTAAATATATAAAATGTAGTTATAAATATTAATTTAATTTGGAAAATTAAGTTATTTTTTAAGACTTCCATAATTTATTGCAAAATATCAGAAATATGTCTCAAAAATATAAATGGGAAGTTTTATTATTCATGAAATAGAATGTAAAATAGAAATAAAATTAAATGTTTACTTTAATTTTAGTGGATAGGTTGTTTTTCTTGAGGCCACAAAAAAGAAAAATAAGGAAACGCAGGTTAAATTTTTACAATAATGATATCTTTAATACCATAAAAGTAAGGATATTTTTTAATTGATTTCTTATGTTTTTTTCCATCAAAATGGAACTTCAAAGAAATTTCAGTACGAATGAGCCATTTAGTGTTCGCAAATGGTTTTGATATCTTTCTAGTTCTAAAAGGACCAAACCATAGAAACTCATATCACTATCAAACTTTGAATAAATTATGAATGTTGTACATAAAGTAAACAAGATGGCGTAGTTGGTAATCACTTTTAATTTAAATTTGTGATGCATTATTTTTGAAATAAAACTTTTCAAGATATTTTTCGATTATTTAAGGATATTTAGCGAATGCTGCGATCAAGATTTCGGAATTTGGCTATTCTTAGTGAGATAACAGATGAATCTTGTTTATTATTATTAAACTATGACAATTTTATTCAAGCATAATCAACGTTCTCCAGTTTATTTAGATTCATAGAGTCCAGTTTTATTGATTCTAATATCAGAAGCTTTACAAAATTATTAAAGCATTATCTGGATTCCCGAATATTTATTCTGTATTGAACTAAGTTTTACATTCTGTTGATTGATAATAAATAAGTGAAATAATTTCATAATAGAAGAGCTAAATATAAAATGACTGCGCCATTTTTTGGGATAATAATATATGCTCGAAATTTCCAGGTCTTGTATCGTTTGTGATGGAAATGAAATAGCAAGAAATCAAGAATGATGAAGTCCCGAATTTCCACGGATTCTATGATTTAACAGTGTTTGATTAAAAAAAATCTACTCCAATGTTTTTAAATTCAAAGGCAAGAGAAACGTTTCATATATAACGATATTTAAAATGCTTGCAATTATTACTTACCTCTTAGTTTCACCCTCTTGGGTATTTCTGGAGGCGTGAAGGTTGGGAATGTAGAGTTGTGTACGCTCTCATCTGGAACGCAATTATATGAAGTATTATCCAGTTCAAATGGATATTTATAAACTCGCAAAAAATATAAAGGACAACCAATAATAATAATAAAAAAATACAAACACTGAAATCAAAAACACCGAAAGGGCAGACAACAACACAGAAACACACATGGCATTCTTTTTTTTTGTAGGGTCTATACAAACATTCATTAAAATGGAATAGAATCATCGCAGCATATCAAAGCATATTAATATGCCGGCCGTGCAGGCATTCATTGCAAGCATTCTTGCTCATGAATAAGCATAATCTGAGGACGTGTGATGGCAGGATTAAAGGATAAAAGAATACAAATATAAAAAAGAAAAGGAATCAAAATGGAAGTAATTCTTCGGAAAAAAAGTGAATGTGATAAAATAGAATATAAAAAAAGCAAAAAGTGTGTAAGATTATTCAAAAGTTTTCGTAATATAATAAGACGAAATTTTTATTACATTTTTATGAGTAATAGGCTCAGTATTTACAAATTAGCTCATTTCAGTTTTTGTATGTTTTTGTATGCCAAATTTCGCCCTACAATATGAATACTGAAATTTTGCACTTAGAATATTTATTTTAAAGTTACACTTTTTCTAAAGCGAAAATGAAACATGATATAAGCCATAGTAACTATTTTTAGTAACTTAGTTCATTCAAACTTATAATGATATTTAAAATTCCAAAATCCTCTTTGATTGAATTTTAAGATTTATAATTGTTACTTGACTCATAGACATAAGAAAACGTTCTTTTCCTTTTTTTTAGAAAGTACTGTAACATCAATGTTTTAATTCATGTATAAGGATTCTTTCTTCCCATAAATAATATTTAAAAGTGTTTATGGATGATGTTAATATCAGATTGTCGATTTTCCAACCATAATAATTACAATTTTTTTAATAATTGAATGCATGCATGTAAGTAAAAAAGAGACAAATAATTTGCATCTTGATCTATTATTTGTAATCTAAACGCTTAGTTAGAAATTATTTTGAAAGTTTTCTTTTCCATTCATTCTTTTAGCGCAATTTCATTTTTTTTAAATTTAATTTTATACATCAAAATGAATTATTTCATTAGTTGATGGAAAAACGATACTGGTATTCATAGAGGGAAAAGAAAAAGAAACAGAATAATAAAAGAAAAGTTTGAAGTTAAATCTAATTTCAGAAAACGAATCTTTTGTTGCAGAACGATTTTCTTAATGGTTAAAAAATGGCTATTAGGAAATATTTATTTAAAAATATTTCTGAAAATTATAATTTTTATAGAGTAAAAAGGGAACGTTATGTTAAATAAGAAATTAATCATTATCTTCAATAAAGAATATTTCGCTTTTGAATTTTGGAATCAGAAACGAAGAATAACAACAACAACAACAAAAATGAATAACGCTGAAAATTTTTTTATAAGCAAAACAATAATTATTCTTATTTGTTTTATTTTATAAGTTATTTTTTCTTCTTTAATAATTCACCATTAAGAAAATATGAATTTATTTTTTAAAGAGAAAAAAAACCTATTTTACTATTAAAAGCTGTTTTTTGGATCATAAATATTATATAAAAATATTATGAAAGATTTTATTGGAATGGAATATTAAAATAATTACGATTATCATGAAAGGAATTCTTTTCAAATACATTGAACAAAATTTAAAAATGAAGAAAAGGACACAGAAAAACCAATTAAAAATGTAACTTAAGTGCTAAGCGTAATTCATTAAAAGAAAAAAAATTCTTAGAGCTATAAATATGTATTCGGTAAGCATAGCAAAAATTTAGCTATATTTTATTTTAAGTCCTAAAAATGTAATAAAAAAATTCTATGTTTACATATCGTGCAAAAAAGTGATAAAAAAAAAGACACCGAAAAGAAAAAAAAATCAATACCATTCCACTTCTTAAATTCCACAATCAACACATAACTTTGGAAAATTTTCCAAAATTTAATGATAACGTAAATGAAATGATAACGTAATTTCAAATGAAACTAAGTTTTTACTATGCTGAAATTAAAAACATATATATACGTAATTCAAAACAATAGAATGTCCCACTTAAATGTGCAAAAGGAACACACAGATCACAGCGTGCACACGGCAAGCATATGGAAGCGATTTCGAATTGAACCTACTATTATCTGATTCAGATACTTCAGCCTCAATATCAACTGCACTTCCGGTTCTTGAGATAAAATATTCTGTGGAGATTCACAATGATTTTCTTAATTATTTGTACGAATTTTCTTTAATATACATTACATCAATATTCCAGAAACATTTATAGAGCTTTCAAGCCAAAAAAGCCAGGCAATCAATTAAAAATACAGTAACATTCATTATTTAACGTTAGTAGCGAAAAATAAGTAAAGGAAAAAAAACAAACAAAAAAGGCACCATAAAATTTAGCAAGTGCAAGGCATTATATTTTATAAAACGCAAGCAATTAAATATGAATTTGGAATTATTTTTATATTTCAATTTAAGATAATGCTTAAGTAATTTAATTAAAAATGCAATTGCATGTATAAGATATTCTTAAAATTTAATTGCGTTAAGCATTCAGCGCCTTAATAATGTATAATAAGTGGCTGCCATACATGCCTTTCTGCATCTACCAGCAGGTTTGATTAGCTTCAGGGGGCATTGTGAATTTAATCTCATATGTTATTATTATGATTTTTAAGTGTTTCGTAGAAAATTATGTCTAAGTAATTGAAACTCATATTTTTAATTCTAAATATATATTACATTAGCGTCCGAAAATATCTAGTGATTATAAAACATTTAGTTATTAAACTTTCCCTGTTTGAAAGCTTTTGCAATAAAATCTGATGAACAAAATTTTGATATTGAAAAACTTTTGAAGTTACTGAGGGATGAGCTCCACAAGAAAATATAAATGAAAATATTCCTACGGCCGAAATTTTGTACCTCTAGAATTGAAAGCAATTAATAGTTTCATTTAGTGCTGGTAAACTGTATTAGTTAAGTTGGCAAAGAAATGGAAGTCATTTTCACATTTTAAGTGGAAATGTGTCGTATTATGATCGTAATGATTAAAAGAAGAAGCAACCTACTTTTGACATAATTGAATCCAATGATTTATTTAGCTTAGAGAGAATTACAGAATCACAAAATCAATAACCCTTTAATTAGACAGTTTATTTTTGAGGCAATGAATGTTCCTAAATATAATTAAATTGCGCCCTGTGTATAACATACTTTAAAGCCGAATATAATAAATCGAACGGGATGCTCATTATAGCATATCTGATATTATCTTTCAGGACATTAAAAAAATATAACACCTATTTTAAATAACCTCAGAGAAAAGTCAAATAAGACAGATCCAATTATAAACAGAATTTATTCATAATACGTTGAGTTATAAAATATTGATGTTAATGGATTTTTACTGAACAATGCAAATGAACCATCCTATTTGAAAATTGTTGAATGCAAGCATTACCTATGTTGCATTTTAAGAATGCAAACTTTTCAAGTGTTTCCCCAATAATTCTCTTCTAAAATAAAATAGATTTCAGAGTCTGTAGAAATAATATATTGAATAATCATGTTTTTGCTATAAAATTTCAAGAGGTTACGCTTGGCGAATACAATAATGCTAATATTGTTTGCCGGATTTCTGTAGCTATGTCCTTGATCGACCCATTCAAAAAATGCATTTCAAATTCCGATATGGTTTTATTTACGTAAGTTATTATCCATCTCCATTTGGATAATAGATAGTAAATCGAAAGTCAAACAAATATTATAATCTGATGTTATGAATGCTTTAAAAATGATTTATACATCTAGAAATGATGAATCTTAAATTAGAGTTCCTGTCCGTATTATAAAAAACATTGAGTTGGTAATTAATCGATCGCCCTCGTCGCACAGTTCGAAAGTCTCAATCATATTATTATTTGTTTTTGTACTATTTTTCCTTTTTTACCATCTGCTCATGATTTGTTTAATTCAAATTCTTTTATCACAGCGTTCAAAGTTACAAACGGTTGTAATCAAGTCATAAAACATTTAAGGCGTTTTACTATTTAAGATAAAAATAAAGTGAATACATAGTTGAACCTCATTTGTGAAGAATACACCAAAACTCTTCTAAAACGTTTTAAAAGGAGATTAATGGTGCTGTATGAAGAAATATTCATACATATGATAAAGCAAAAATAACCTATTAAAGTTATTGAATAGAATATGTATCGCATGTCTTTATGAATCAAAATATAAAATATAGTCATTTTGATTTTAGTTACAGGAGCTATCAATCAGGGAAAGTTATTTTATACTATCAAGTTATTTCTCTTCCTTCAGGTAATTTATTTTTTGTATCACATCATTAATTTCGTTATTAATCTACGATGTAATACTGCATTCTTGTGAAAACTACATTGAAAAACATTGATCATTTTCTAAAATCGATAAATTATTCGAAATTATTTTTAAGATTTTTCCCACTTTCAAACTAAATGTATTTGTGAATAAATGCATAGCATCATGATGGTATATCACTGAAATAACATGATCTTATTTAATAAGAATGAATGTTTTTAGATAACATTTTTTGAAAATACATGACATGTAAGTTTTTATATATAAATCCATCTATTTAAATTAATTATTTAGAATTTTGTATCAATATGCTATCTGTATATACGCAGGATTTTTTTTTATATGATTGGAAGATTTTTGATATTAGATAGGCAAAAAAGAACTAGTAATTTAAAATAAAAGAATATTTCTGCAATTCAATTTTGGTATTAAAAATATCTATTTCCAGCATCCCATGGCTGATGTATTTCTATTTATTATTATGTAGCAAATATGCTTTAATGCAGATAGCCTAAAATTCGTTAATTTTTAATGTATAATTTGAAATAAAAGGAAGATCAAAGGAAAAGAACTATTTAGAGATATCGTTGATTATTCAAAGATGAAAAAAGTATCACTTCTATTTTTCCTTGAGCCCTAACAATAAAAAAATGTTCAATTTTCATTTAATTTTTATGAGCAAAAAATAATTTTTTTTATATTTTAATTTTTGATTGAATTGAGGAAATACAAGGAATTTATTAGAATCTATTTCGCACAAATTAATATATTTCACCTGTTTTAAAATAAGCATTTTCTTTTAAGGAAAGAAATTTTTAGATAGTACAATATATTTTTTACAAAATAAATTTATTATTATTTGTATAGGTTTTTAATGAATAAAAACTGAAGCTTCTAGTGAACGTTTTTGGCACTTTTCAGATTTTAACGTGTATTATAGAAGACGAATTATGATTAATCTTTACTAAAAGCAGACAGCAACTGAGAGAATTAGTTACTTTCTATTTCTCTATATAACGATATAATTAATCATATATTTTTTACAGAAATTAAATATTAATAAAGATATTTAAAATTTTTGCATAATTTATTTGAAAAGCTGAATAAATAAATAAAAGCATAAATTTCGAAAAATCTGCGTTCTCTCTCTCTCTCAGTTTTTGTGATTGAAAATATAGTATTTATAGAGTGTTTGATTTAAGTTTCTTTCGCTTTAAAACCATTTTTTAACAAATGAAATAAACTTACATTTATTTTCATATAAAAATAAAACTACAATAAAATATTTTAATGAAAAAAAATACTTTTGTATAGTATTAAATCTGGTACCAAAATACATCACTGTCGTTTCCTTTTCTGCATGCAAAGTTCATGGTCATGTTATTTGTTAGGGTTGTTATTGTGCTGGTTCAAAGGGACTACAATGCAGGTTAGGACTTATTGTTTTCACATCGCCACAACACTCACACTTAGAACATTTAATCCAACATGCATTAAACTAATAATGGAATATGAATTTTAAAATGTGATAAAATAATACTTACTCCTCTAAACGAAGAATTATAATTAAAAAGATATGAAGAAACTTATATTAAGACATCGATACGAATATTACAGCCAAGCACACGAAACTAACTACCTAAATAACATTTTACACTGAGTGACAGCATGCGACATCAACGAATTAGCAGCGGTGGCTAACCCAGTGGTGGCATAAAACAGATTTAAGTCCTAGTTCGCTTAATAGTTAAAGAATTATTATTAAGATAAGTTGTATTTAATTTTTAACATGATAATTGTTATTATTTGAAAGCAAGTGTAAAGTTGTTTGATAAATAATTAACTAAAAAATAAATATGCTTGAAGATTTTTTAAATAATACGCATATAAAATTAAACTAGCTGAGATTAAGAAGTGAAGAATTTTTTATTAAAATTAGTTGCATTTAATTCGTACCATAATAATTATAATTATTTGAAAACAAGTATAAAGTTATTTGGCAAATATATCATTAACTAAAAGATAATTTTTTTTCGATTTTTTAATAATATACACGTGTTTTAGAAGATACCCGCTTTGTGTATTAATTAGTTTAGCTCAACATTTTTTTAGACATATTACTTAAAAATTAGATTTAAAGTAAAATATGTTAGATTTACTGTAATTTTTGTATTTATACAGTGAATCATTATGATTATTTTTTAAATTTCTCTCATATTTTTCAGTTATAATTAAAGTCAATTTAAATATTAAAATGCTATTATAACTTTTTTAACTATCGGACTATCTTTCAAATAAAACGATTATTTCAACCAAACGAGTCACCATTTAACGCTTCTCTCTATAATTACTACAATACATCAAAAATCAAAGTCTAAGATTCAGAAATGATAATACCAAAATGTTAATTATATTATTAAATTAATAGCAAATAATATTGTATCTCATTACTCGGTGTTTAATTATACTATCCCATCTGTTTTAAAATTGAAATCATAATAAGCACTAATTTTAAAAAGTGGAAAGCTTTTGAAATTAGCAGATTAAGTGTTAATAAGTATCTTACGTTATTTTTTGTTCTTAACAAATCACCGAAAAGAAATTATTTGCATTAAACACATTTTTGAAATTACAGCTGCTTATAATAAATGACTTTACATTTATTTAATGAAATACACATAATACTTTAATCGGAAACTGTTCGCCATTATGATTTTCTTGCAATATAAAAGTTAATTTAGAAATAAATTTCGTAAGCTACTTATTACTTTTTTATTAAAGATATGAATCTGAAAGATGTTAAATGAAATTATTTATTCAATAAATTATGCGTTATGACTAGATTTAGAAATGTTCGTAGTTTTTAAACAATACTTTTAAGTCTTTAATTATTATATTTTAAGAAATCGCAAACATTAAAACAACAAAATCAATGATATAAGAAAAAATCATAGATAATATTTTGTTTGTAATGGAGATTTTTCAAAATTCATATATTTAACTGAATTTCTAATGATTCTCCTTATATAGAAGACTTTAATTAAAGATCCTGGAAGTATACCAACTAACTTGTGACAAACATTTAAATACATAACAGTAACCATTCTTTACAGTATTAAGAGAAGCAAGTTGAGGAAAATTTTCTTTACGATTAATTATGATATAATAATTTAAACATAAAATTATCAAAATACATAGTAAAAAATTAAGAAGTTTACAAATTGTTATGTATTATATAATACTTTTTTTTCAACCGCAGCTTAATTTATGTTATAGTACATGCAAAACTAATAATTTAGCCACCACTGGGTATAAACACATCGGAATTTTATCAAAAACAACTACATCAACAGCTTCATTGCCACGAATAGAACTGAAAAGAGAGGAACGTACTTGCCCGTCCAACAACTTGGACAGCTCTGACACCTTTCTTAAACAGCGCCACTGCAGCAAGAATAACATAGTAACAGTAACCATTAGCATAGAAAAAAAATCAATTTCAAAAGGCTTACCACTGTTTGGTTTAGGTTTTTAAAATATAAATGAAGGATTCCAACAGATATTTTTGAACTAATTCTTTTCTCTCTTTTGCATTTATCAGGTCATTAAACGGTGATTGCTTAGAAGTTAATTTTAGTCACATTTGCAAACTTCTAATGCAAAATGAATATTCCTTTCAAATTATGAAGAGAAATTGAATTTATTTTTCAAAAAATAAACAAAAAATTCTTATTATTCTTATTATTACTTTAGAATACCTAAAAACTATAGCATAATTAAAAATACCTTCTGCTTTTGGCATTGTTTAATGTTATAGACGGGTTTTTTTTTGTCATCGTAACTAGTTAAATTGATTTAGTTTGGAATTTCGATTTTTGTATTCTGGTTTTTAAAGTTTTTCATTTAAAAAAATACAACAGAATGTTGTTTCAACAGTAATGTTTAACTCTTCCACTGATCTACATCTTAAGATAATTTAAATATACTTCTAACGTTACTACAAATTATTGCTACTGTTAGGTTCATATTAACGATAATTCTGAGCTTTCAAAGATATTAAAACAGAATATAATCTTTGACATTTAGATTAAAGATCTAGATAGTGAATTTAATTTTCATTTTATTTCTAGTTGTTAAATGAGGACCAAAATGTTTGTTTTCTTTTAATAGGACTTATTGTGAAAAGAAATGTTTTTTTAAATAATTTATAATTTTTTAATATTTTTCAATTTTTTTAATAATGAATAATTTTTTTGAATGACGAATAAAATTAGGCCTTATTTAATCAGTAAAAAAATTTCATATTTATTTCGTATTTTAATAGATGGTTTATTTTGTTTTACAATTTTTTTCTTAACATTAGTTACTTCAAGAATACAATATTAATTTAAATATTTTAACTAATGTAATTTCATATAAAATAACTTTGAATATAAAATTACAACTAAATTATGATTCATTGTTCCAAACAGTTGTTAATTAATCAAATGTTATATTATGTAATCAGATAGAAATTTAGATTTTGTTGCTTTATATGATTATTTTCTTAAACTTTAATGACAATATTTTATAGGCTTATGTGTTTTAATTTAATAGAAAAAAAAAGTCAAATTTAAACAATCAAAAATTTAAAAAAGTTAATAAAAAGCATAAATGTTATATTTTTTACTTATATAATAAGTGCAGTTAACTAAAGTAATAGAACTCGTAAATAATTAAGTCGTTAGATCTACTATCTAACTGATAGATTAATCGATAATTAATATGTCAATGATAAATTGAATACATTTATTAATTAAAATCATTACATCACTTATATATAGAAATAATTAAATTGTATTCAGGGCCTGGAGATCAGATATTGCTTTTATGTCAACTATCAAGAAAACGATTTTCAGATATTACAAATTTCTGGTATTAAAAATGATTCTGAAACATTTTCTCGATTTATTTAGTAAATTACTTGCTTCTCATAAAATAAATAATTCATAATCTCCTTCTATTGTTGGAATCCTTCGTTATACGATTTCAGAAAAAAATATCTATCATTAGCTCCGCATTTTTACATTACAAATGAAGATGAATGAATGAAATGTTATGATGGAGCTACTGTTAATTTCATACACACTCTTCAGCATTTCACACAAACTCTTTATAATGATCACAATACTGGTGGGATATACAGAAGTAAGGAAAATTATGCATTAATACAGGAAAGGATAATGAATACAATGTCGTATATCAACATTTGAATAACGGCATACTAATGGACAGAATATTTTTTTAGGGTTGAAAATCAAAAATCTTTTACATTTTCAAAGGATTTTCTGAAAACTTCTGCCATACAAAACTATCTACTTTTTTGTTTAATTCTAATCCTACATTAGAGGGTCTATCTAAATGTGTATTTCACCTATACCAATGTAACATTCATTTGGAATGTTTCTGCACTTTAATTTACTTAAAAAATAATAAAGGAAACAGAACTGCAGTATAAAAAGCACTATTCTATCTAAGGATGACGGACTTCACTCTTCAGCGCTTGAGGTTGTTATCAGCACCTATATGAATCAGCCCAAGCAAACAGGTTAAAAAAAGCGCTCAGCATAATTAGAACCAAAATACTAAAGGCCAAGTTGAAGCCATAAATTACTGATAAAAACTCATTTACCTTTCTGTTTTGGATCTTTGGCTGCATGTAGGCATAATATGACAGAACATGATTAGGTCAAAGAAGAATGTGGGAATACAATAAATATACAAGGAACTATACCACGTTAATCGTAAAAATGAGGTAGGTATGCGCGTAGGTTAGTTGATTTCATAGCTTAGCATAGGAGCATAACTATGAGGTCAGGAATAGTAATGAAAAATCACCAAGATGCATGGATGTTCTGAAAATAATTTTTAAATTTGATAGTGAAAATCGTAACAAACATTACATTTTGTATAAAACTGGTAAAGAATCTAAATTCAAAATTTCGTAAGTTTTTCATAGTCTTGTAATCTATGAAATGATTTCTCTAGTCGACAATTTTTAGAAATTATTCTGAGAATTGCAAGAATTTCTTCTCTCTTCTAATTTGGATTATTAAGAATAAAATAGTTTGTAAATGAAACTTGATTTAAAACATAATTCATGAAGTGATAAGGACATTTTAGAAAAGATACTGATGAAAATAAAATAAAAAATTTGTCAAAAATTTTAGAAGCATTAGTTAAATTCTATAATTATAGCTTTCTCTTTTAAAAGAATGATGATAATGGCGAACACTTCTTACTCGATGCAATATTTTGAAATGAAGAACTTGTCTAATACCTGAAAGCTGAAATATAGAAAGTTATCCATGCAACTGCATGATTTTCCTTACTTGTTAATTTGGATGACTTGTAGAAGTTCTTGCGTGTGATGAAGTAGAAACTTATTTAATATATTACAAGTATAAAAATTATTATATTATTGATGATTTATTTTTAATTGAAAAAGTTATATGCTTATCATTAAAAAAGTTTGGTACTTACGATTTTTACACTTGCATTTCTTGATTAACTTCTCATCTTTGACATCTTCATGACAATGCTTACAGTAGTACCATGCCCTTAAGGAAAAAATAAATATTTTCAAGAAGCTCTTCCTGAACATATATTGTGTTTATAATGGAAGTAATAATTTTTATGAGAAAAGTACTTTTAATGTTTTATTATAATATGTTTTTATTGCATGAATTCTTACAAATATTACTAAATAGAATATAATTATTAAAACGATAATCTAGATAAAATTATAACTCTTTACTCTACTTTTGGTTTAGGAGAGCATTTTATAAGATTAGAAAAATCTGTATTTTTAATTGTTATTTGATTAATGATTGTGTCTGTCAACTATCATTAGAAAACACATAAAAACGAATTCTTATGAACTTTTGTTAAAATATTTTTACTAAGTACTTTTCAGATTTGTTCAGTTGAATTTATATTTATTTGTCAGTTTTCCCTCCTCGGTATAGGTAACTATTTTTCATTTTTAGGTTTATAAATCATTAATGTTGATTCTTTTAGTTTTCATAATGTACTATATTTTATTCAAATTTTCCATTTAGCAGTTTTATCTTTCAATGAATTGACTTAACAAGCAATCAGATGCTTGTCTTGGAGCTTAGCTCTATTAGAATGTTTTATTTATATAGAAAGCTAAAATTATTTATATTGAAAGCTTTACCATTTGAATTGAAATTACATTTGGAGTATTTTCAATTCTTGATGAATAGAAGGTATTTTCTCTCTTTTTTTTTTAATCTTAAAAATATAAATTTATGGCAAAAATATCTTGAATCTACTCATTTAACTCTTAACAAACAGTTTGTATTGCCGAGTACGCTGTGACAACAAAGGACAGTAAGAACCTATGCCTTACCGTTTTACTTCATCAGCCGACTGAGCCATAAAAAATCCTTGCGCATTTGGGCCGATCTTTACTTTTTTCTTTGGGTTGATGGTAATTTTTGTGTCAGAGCTGTCTTCGTTTGGTATCTCGATGGCTAATAAGAGAAGTTTTAGCTTAACGAAGCAGAGCCTGTAAAAAATTTTCATTATTAATGCTCTTTTTTCTTTTTGTGAAGGAATACTGAAAAAATTTAAGTAATATACTAAAAAAAATGTAAGAGCATACTGAGAACTTTTAAGTAAATAGTATATTATAGAAGGGAATGAATTTAATATTCAGTTTGAAAAAAAAAAGAAATAAAAGAGTTTATGAAATTTATTAATTCTAACTCCACTGTGGAACAATACAAAATCTTGTAAACATTGTTGGAAGAATCAAAATATCTTTTTGGGTTTTAAGAGCTAGCAGCAAAGATTACAAGCATAAAGTATATGATGACCATCCCCTTCCCTTGAAGACAAGTAAAATCTTCTGCCCATACAGGGCGATGTGCATTTTAAAATGAAATCCATAAAAATCTTCTACCTGACATGAAAGAAGAAGAGAGCGACAGCCATTCCCTATAGTATTCATCAAAGAAATTAAAAAATAAACAAGGAAAAATTGAAATCTGCTATCCCAAATTTTAAGATATCATGTGAGAAAATTATTTTTTCAAGTCACTTGGTATAATTAGGACAAAAAAAAAATACATCATGTTCTTACAGGACTTATATTTCGCAATCAC
This sequence comes from Argiope aurantia, assembly GCA_026543865.1. NCBI lineage: Eukaryota > Metazoa > Arthropoda > Arachnida > Araneae > Araneidae > Argiope > Argiope aurantia. The sequence continues at coordinate 436,533 of JAPMOR010038815.1, read as the reverse complement.
TAACATTTAAAAAAGCGATGGTTTTTGACCATCTCAAAATCAATACAGATCTAAAATTTTTTTTTCCAAGTCCAGACTTCTTTTTGTTTGTAAAAAACCAGTTTCAAACAATCACTTGACTATCAGATTACGCCGCGTGCGTCGATATCTAGAAAAGCGATGTTTTTTTTTTCACCTATCTCAAAATCATTCCAACTTCAAACTTTTTCTTTTGGCAGGTAGAAAAATTGTAAATTAAAAAAAAATTATATATATGTATATATATAAAACTTTCGATACCTCATCTAGCTGATTCGTGTTCATTGCCGTTTTCTTCTTTGTCATTTTTCTGGTGATAACTTCATACCCCCCTGCCCTTAATTGGCCAAACAGGAGAATCAGTTACATGGCGGACATTCGAGATAACTTGTAAGTTATTGTTGGTGAAAAGTCGCCAAATTGATAACCCTCTTTATCATTTTCTAATAACCCTTTTGATGCCTCAAAAGCAATAAATCGCCAATTTTTTGCCCGTGCATTTTAAGGCTTTAAAAATCCAAACCCAAACAACATCATGTTCCCACATGATAAAAAAAAATGGGATATATTTTGTGGATTTATAAACTACCGTTAACCCATCCATTTTGGGGTAGAACAACATAATATTCCTTATCGAGAATCTTTGGAGTTTTCAGCAGGATCAAATATCAAACTTCCGCCATGATGGACAAGAAGCACAAGGAGTTAACCCTTTTACCACCCCATATTAAATATATTATTTCAAAGCTATGTTATTTGGTTTATGCAAAGTACTTCTACTTAAGAAATGATAACGAATTATTTTCTAAAGGAGATAAAATAAAAACATCATTTCTTTGCCATTTTTTTTGCGGTGGCGCTTTGGAAGAAATGTCATAAACCAAGAACTGCGCTCAAACTTCGGAGCAGTATTTCAAAGGAATTCTCAACTACCAAAAATAGTATTTTCGAATTAATAAATTAAAAATTTGTTCCTATCGCAACTGAAAATAGCATGCACACCAATTAGGCAAAAAAAAATCTATATTTTAAAAATGTGGCTGATTTAAGCTATCGAGAATATAATTAACCGAATATCCTGTTCTTATCATTTATTTATGATAATATTTGCTAATATAGATAAGCCATTTTCTACGCTATTTAGAAAGCCGGCAAGATTCAGATAGTAGGAATATTTTGGAAGTAGTAAAATTTTATGCTGTAGAAATACAAATAAAAGCTTTTTATTATTTTCTTAAATAGTAATATATATACATATTTCTCATTAAAATATTCAGTGATATATATATTTATAATTAAAATTGAGTTTTATGCAATAATAAAATATGGATTCTTACTCCGCTGCCTGAGGGAAGGTCATTCCACCAAATGATGGCGATAAATTCTCCGTGTACATTTCCATTCCTGTGCCGCACAAATAATCGTTCTGCCACTCTGGCATGTCTGGTGACTGAAATGGTAGCAAAAATTTAGTGAAGAAATTTCAACTACTTATTGTTGTTGTGAATGATAACATTTTTAAAGGCAATAAAACCTATTATAATATGATACAGAAAATAATTAATACACATAACAACTTGTCACTAGTAACAAATATTTTGTGACTTTTTTTAATTTGAGCATTTTTTATTCAACAATGTTAATACTGAACAGAGTTCGTTGAAAAATTTTCAGTAAGAATTATAAATTATCAAACTGAATGTAAAATAGTTATTTATCATGCTATTTTTTAATATTTTTAAATTTTTTTGCTATTTTTAAGTTATTGTTTTTATGCTGAAGTTCCTCAAATCCTTATAATATAAAGTAAGGTGATTTTTAATTAAATAGAATGTTTCTGCTATTAATGAGATTTTAACGACTGTAATATTTTCAGAATATTCATTAAAAACTGCAAAAAAATAAATAAAAAAATATTTTAAGAGCAATTTTTAATTTATGATAAAATACATGAGTATTCTGCCGGCGTCCTGGCATAGGAGTAGCGCGTCTTCCTCGTGATCTGGGCGTCCCGGGTTCGAGTCCCGGTTTGGGCATGGTTGTTCTTTCATTGTTCTATCTGTGAGATGTGTGAATGTGCCCTCCTGTAAAAAGGGGTTGTGCAAGCGAATGAGTGATGCGTGAGTAGCTAAGTCGTTCTCTTGGCCCTAGTTGGCGCTACTATAGAAACAAGAGACGCACCCCCTCAGGCTTAAACTCGGCTGTCTCTGACGGCAGGGCTTGTCCTTGGCAAGTGCCATAATTAGACCAGACCAGATGAGTATTCTGCTTAAAATTCAGTAATAACAAAGGATGCGCTAAAATGTACTGAATACATATTATCTAAAACAAGAATATTATATTAGTTTCCATAAATCATTTGCTTCATATGTAAAATGAATTAATATTTTACTCATGCATAAGATTGCTTATGTAAAAATACTCGCAATCGTTATTTTTGTAATGAATGAATAAAAATAAACCTATTATGTCAGATCAACATCAAGAAAATTGTTATCTTTGTATTTTACTTGATTCTATTCATCCGAATATCTGTAATTTAAACAAACTGCTCTTCATGTATGCTGAAGTAACGATTTTCAGAATTCTGAAAAAAATTAAATCTAATTGTAAAATGAAACGAGAAGGAATATTTTAAAATCGAAGTCGTTAGGACTTACTGTTTTGTATGACCTCATAGCAAACAAATTGGCCATCATTGTTGAGAAGCCAGGTGCGAGACAGCTTTGGGCTATAAAGCCCAGTTTCAGTTCAGATACACAGATGACATCATCGCCACGTTTCCAGTTCCAGCTAGGTATATTTAAAAGATAAGCCTAGAAAAGATCACTAATATTTAGAATTCCATTTTCATTTGCAAAATAAATTACATCAGCTAAATTGCATTAACAGCTGCATTGTAATAGAATTTAAAATAGATCATAATTGTAAAATTTAATTTAATTTATTTATTTGATTCGCATCATCAAAATTTGCATTCAGTTATTCCATAATATTATCGGACACTAATAATATAATATAATTTAAAAATACAAGAAAAAATGTGACATTTTACATTAATGAAGCAAAGCTCTTATGAATTCAGAAAGGGTTTTCTGGTTTTTAAATATTAAAGGATATTGTTTAACAATGTTGGGTGGCTGTTTGTTTCTATGTATTGATTGGAAATATTTTAAATCTTATTCAGAGCCACAAAATTTATTACGTTCCATTAGCTGTGAAATAAAATGAATCGAAATTTTAGTTTAAATAACCTCCGTCCAAGAATGTGATATTATTACCTTAAAAATTCGGTAGTTTCAACATATTATTTGCTAAGGAAGATTAAACTCGATTTCTATTTTTCTTTAGCAATACATTTCCGATAAAAAGCCAGTCATCTTTCATTTCAATAATAGTTTAAAAATAGCCTAGGAATAATTTTGAATAGATTTGTTAAGCATCAACTAACGTCAACAAAATTTAATCATTGCTTTTGACGGATCAACGAACTGATGTATGCTATCGCATGAATCTAAATCATAGTTGAAATTGTTGAGATAATTAAAATGTTTGATAAGTAAATTTAATTGCAATAACGTAAATAATAAACGTTAATACAATAAAACTAGAGAATTATAGAATATATTTTGTTTAGCTAAATGTATAAAATATTTTAATTGCTTGGTGAAGATGCTTAAGTGAATTCACAATTTTATAAATTCTTAAATTGACTAAATATGCTATTTAATTTAGTTGATAACTAGCTATAGTCTCCTGATCTTTGCAAAATTATTTGTTATTAATAAAATATTTATTTACTTTATTATGATATTGCATGAGCTGGATGATGACCCTGATTTCATCTGAATAGTTTTTGATGGAGATGACCCTCATAATGTTGGCAGCATCTTCTGCATCGGGATCTTGACAGTATTTGTTGGCTAGCACCAGGCAAGCATCTGCTTCGTGAACCTAAAGGGGTAACATTGATTTTTATTTTTATTCTTTTCAAATTTTGACTGAAAATGAATATGAATTTCCTTTCAACAAATACAATTTCTCTTTAAAGAATATGAATAGATATTTATCTTTTAGTATATGTATACAGTTTGAAAGCAGAGTTTAATTCATGCTTCAAAAATTTTACATTTTGCTACAAAGACATATTTTGTAAGTATTCTGTGATGATTAATATTTTAGTCTAATTGTTTCGTATCGTGAACTGTTTACAAACCTTTACTCGCTGGAGGTCAATTGTGTTCATGACGCTGCCTTGAAAAAACTCCACTGTTGTGAAGTGCCTTTTAATTAACCCCTCCAGCTCTAAATCCGGTGGTTTTCTTAAATAAAAAAAAATACAAAATCGTAAAATTCATATTCAAACTTATTTATAAAAACTAGTAATATACATAAAATTAAATCATTTTATATCCACAAAAATAATCAAATACTTTTGTAACTTAAAAAATATTTGATGTAATAAATAAAATTAAAACATTGACGCAAGTAAATCCATTAATCGTCTTCTAATATTTCAATCAGATAGAATGGGAACATTTTCATGTAAGAGATTACTTTTCAAGAAGCAATTGAAAGCATTACTAAAGTTAGCAAACAGAACTCAGGAGTATTAAGCATGATTAATAATTGCATATAATATGGTAATTAAGGGTTTTTTTGGGAATTCTAAGTAGTATATGACTTATTGGAAAAAGAGAAAGCGGATAAAAGAGTTTAGAAATTTTGCAATATTTCATAAAACATGCATTCCCTGAATATGATGTTATGAAATTTAACTGGTAATTGGCAATTAAATAATAGATTTATTAGATAACTAGCTAATAAATAAGCTAACATTTCAGCATAATAATTGATATGAATATTTGTTATTTGAAAATACAGTCAATAAACTTCATATTCTATAATTCTTGCTGTAAAACACTGAGATATTTATAAGAATTCTGAATTGGTGTTATAAAACTTTTCTTAGTATGAACTAAAAGAATTCATATTATAATTGTGAAAGGAATTTCCAAGTTATCTAAGTTTTATGAAAAATAGGTCGGGTAAGTAAATTCTCATAAACATGCTGATGCAATACGTGGTAGCATTTATTAAAGCCTTTTTTTTTTTTCTTCTTCACTTACGCTAAAATAGATATTTAAAGAGTTTTTTTAAATTTTTGTGAAATAATATAATTGCCATTTGTTTTTTATCATAACATTCCCAGATTCAATTTGTGACTTTCTTGCATAATATAATAATGAACACTAATAAATGTTTAAAAGTATTTTATTTCTACCTGTGTAAAAACACAACTTCTACATCAACATCTTCACGGTCCTCATGAAGGAAATCCTTAAGAAAGTGAGACACAGACTCGTAGGTAATATGTCCACAAACTACGATATGCCTGAAAAAATATCATCATAAAAAATTAAAATGCAGGTTAGAATAAGAGGCAATAAAGATTTTAGATGTATCGCATTTATTTTATGTTCGATACTTGTAAAAATTACGATAATACTGATGGTTCCATTCATTACATATATACATATACATTAAAAATAAAGTTAACAAGTTTAAGTCAGCATAATAAAGTTTATATTATAAATAATTAAATTTTTATAGTCTCTAGAAATATTTAAATTGACATTGTACACTATATAAATAAAAACAGAGAATAATTTATATAATAAAAAATGGAAACATAGACAATTTTCATCAATATCTCGTTAATAAATTTGAAATGCTATAATACAATTGAAATAATATTTTTATGCTTACTGTTCAAATTATTCCTAAATAAATATAGATAATTTTTTATAAGTTTATTATTTTAGATAACTAATTGCAAATACAGAAGGAAAATGTGCATTATCAGCAATATCCTTATGTACTTGCAATATCGTACGCATTTTATGTAATTAGTTCTAGGACTGAAATAAGACGTTTCAGTTATTTCCTTTTAAATATTTTACTTTTAATATGATATTTATTCCATAATTTTATGATATTAATTGACACAAAGGGTAAATATTTTTTTTAGAGAAACAGCTCAACATTGAACAAGGATTCACAACAAGAAAGCATCAAAATTAGCCATGCGTTTTATATATATATCTATATATATATAATGCATGCTTTTTTGTTTGCAACATGCACATGCCCCAAAGCAATGCTAGCTAAGCATTCGGATCAGAGGAATAATAGTTATCATGCTTAATTTGGGATAACATCATTTCGCTTTCTTTAGCAACCAATGCCTGATATGTAACTTAGAATATTACGATAAAAGGTATTGAATAACATATTTGGCTTTGAAATAAATATAAAGTAGTTGTGCAGTTAAATATTTATTTTAATTCAGAAAAAAGAGAATTTTTTTCTTAAAATTTTTTTTGGACAGCTAATTCTTTCCAGAGACATATTACGAGAAGTCAAATGACTTAATTTTGAAATAAGTAAATTATAAGAAAGTTACATTTCAGCACCTCTTTTCGACCTTGTCTATTAATTCAAATTCCAGAAATCTAACTGGTTACTTAAAAATAAGATGCTAATCTAATAATATATCATTTTATTATATAGCATTTGATTATATAATTCAAACACTGTATGATCAATGATACAGCATCAATTTCATTAAAATAGAAAATGTCTCTGTCTTAATATTGCGTTATTAAATTAAAAACTTAACTATAATATAAAGAAACTAGAATAAAAGACTAACAGTTTAATTTTAAAGATTAAACTATAACGACTGAATTAATAAAAGACTAAACTGCTTCATTTTAAATATTACAAAATATAAAAGTGGTTTTTCTTTTTTCTTTTTTGGAAACCTTAAAATATAATTTATTTCACAATTATAAGATGTTTCATATTATTCCCATCTTCAAAGCATAAAAATAAAATTCAGATTCTATTTTGTGGTTTACGTTAAATTATTGTTTAAAACATAAAGTATTCGCAAATATTTTTTAAAAATTTCTGTCAGAGTGAAGTTTTTGGGTTTTGCTTTCTTTAAGTAATTGCAATAAAATAGACATTATCGTAACTTTAAATTACTCATCAGGCATTTATGGGGACATTTTTATCAACAAGTTCGAGGACGAGGTTCTTTTATTTTGTTTATCTTCCAAGCTGTTATGGCAAAAATGCTTTGTTATTTATAATATTATTTGATTCTTGCTTGTATAAAAGTAAAGGATTTTCAGGAATAAGGAAATTCATAGATACTAAAAATGAACATACCTTCACTTTAAGGATTTACAGAAAATCAGTTAGAGGAGAAATAAAACTTCAAAGAGAAAAAAATAAGTTTTTAAACCAAAATTTAGAATTCAACTTTCAACAGAAAAAAGGTACCATTGATTTGTAAAAACATTGAAAACCAAAGTATAATTTTTTAGACATGAAAAGCAGTAAAAAATTATATCAATTTCTCTACCAAATGGTTAACAGGATATAGAATGTGGAATAAAACATATTTTTTAAAACACGAAGTAGTTCAAATTCTGTTTATATTTCATTTTAATTTTAAAAATAATGCTTTAAAAATTTTCTTATAATACATTTTAATGAATTTTATGTTTATCATAAGATTTTATTGGAATTTTATCGAGAAATGTTTAAGTGGATTAGTGCAGGCAGTCTACTAAGTGGTTAATTAATAAAAGGATAATGACTTGAATAATATTTAAGATATTAATGGAATCGTGCAAATCAAAGTAAAACATATTTTTAAGATGGAACATCAGTTGGAAAGAAAGAAAAGTATGCTGTTTTTAAATAATTAGCAACATTTGCTGCATCAGTGTTTTTTTAACGAGTTCTACCCTTTTCAGTTGTTAAATAACTAAACCAAAAATAGTAAATAATGAACAAAAAGTTCAATAGTTGTCCGAGATTTAAGAATACATATCTTAAGAAGTTCAAGGAGTCAACTTTAGAATAAAAAATCTGATTTTTCAAATTACGTGTTAAAAGATAACAAATTCAATGCAATATATCTAGTGGTTTTTATTATTACATAGTATATATTTCTTTCATAGACTTTTTAAAAAAGGTTATCTGCTTTTATTATAAATCCTCAAATATTTTTTACAAATATTTCTAGTTTCTATTCACGTATTATCATTTCAAATATTATATAACGACTATATCATTTTGAGGCATTTATTCGAATCTATTTATTTTATACTTTTAACAATACTTTGCGCGAATTAATTATTTTAACAATCAAGAATTAAATTAGAAAAATTGCATTTTATATGAATTACAGAATTTTAATTTTGTTCAGAACAATAATCATTTCACAAAATTGGATTACTTATTTTGATATGTTGTAAACTAATTGCAGCAATTTTCATTATTTATTGCAACAATTTTTTTCTAATTATTTAAATTCGATTTTATTTATTATTTCCTATAGATGTAAAACTTGAATCAAGGAGAATCTGAGATCAATGTCTGCCTAAACGTCATGATATTGAATCTACTACAATCTATCTTTTATGCTTAAAAATTAAATAACATGCTGTATAATTCAACATTTATTTTAAATTCTACTTTTTCAATGAAAAATTAGTAGTTTTAAAATCCAAGAAATAATGTATTCACTGATATATTTAACATTGGACCATGAAAATAATGCTCATACATATCTGATATAAGTTAAATTAATATATGCATTGTACATATCTAAAATTACTTTAAATAATATGTAATAATTTAGTCAGCTAATTGTAGCAGACTGGAAAATATCTAACGTTGTTGAACAATTATTACTGATCAATCAAATTTTTAAATGTTTTCTATAGAATCTACATTTCAAAATCGCAAAAGTAAACATATTAATACTTTGCGATCAAAATTCTTACATTTATGCATTTAATTTTCCCGTCTAATCTTCAACTGTTTTTATATATTTATAATTTAAAATTTTTGTGTTGTTTTAATCAATTAAAGCTTCGATTCTAATATAGGCCTTAAGTTCTTTGAAATTGACTCTTAAAAATTGTGGAATATCACCTGAAAAAAATTCAAACATGTGGAATTCTATACATTGGAATGAGGGACGCTAAATATATTATTTGTTTTATTGAAATATTTTATATGTAAGATTGGAACCAAAAATAGTTTGCTAAAGAATTCGAATTTTATATCAAGGCTATCAAAAATTTGCCATTCGTGGCTAAAATTAGCTGTAATATGTTTATTGCAAAGAAAAATTCTTAGCAGAAAAAATATTTTGCCAACGTATTGGCCTCTTTGTAGAATAATGTAAAAGATTGGTTAAGTTATAAAAATAAAAAAAATTATTATTTTGTAAAAACTATAATAACTCATGTCAGATTTATGACAGTAAAATATTACGCTTATCTCTAAAAAAATGTTACCATTCATTTTATGTCGAAGAGGTTTTTATAAAATTTTTATTTATTTATGGACTTTGAAGTTTCTGAGGTTCCATCTTAGAAGGGAAAAATAATAATAATAAATAAATGTTGTAAAGTGAAAGAATAAATAAAATTATTAGTTAAAAATCTACTTTCAGTGGGATTGAAAAATGTGAACTACTTGAGGTTGAACTACAAGTTCGTATTATCAACCATATTTTTTACCTTCGACCTCGTTCGGACTTGAAGGTCCCCCCGTATTTTGGCCGGGAACCAATCAGATCAATGATCTCCGGAATGCAGCTAGCAAACACCGCCTACCATTGGTCGGGAGAAGACACGTGACGTGCAAGATGAGGAAGCGATGATGACGAGGTGCACACGTGCAGACATAGAGAGGAAAGAATAGAAGGAAAGAGAAAGACAAATTTTTTCTTGGTTTCTCTGGTTTTTAAAGTCTATCACTATTAATATATAAATTTAACAGCTGCTTCAACATATGAAGAGCAATCATTTTCATCAAACATGATCTATTACTTAACACTGAAATGCAAATCAGCAGCGGCATCACAGAGAAGGTTTAGGAAAAAGCTTCTATAAATATAGACTTTTTTTTTCAGATATGTTGGGATGATTTCATAAATATTATAAAGCGATTTTGAGCATTGATTGAACAACGAAGATTAACCAAACTGTTTTAGCTCTTAAAAGAATTCTAGAATTGTAAATGATCAGTTTCCATTTTTGCAGAAAAGACTTTATATGTCGCAATACAAATATTCATATATTCATATAATGATTTATATAATGAAATAAATGATTTAAAGAAAAGGTCCTAACAGATCAAGGTAGATTAAATATGTATGCACACCTATGATATAAAATGAAGAAATTGAATCAAAACAGTATATATTACAAAAGAGAAAAAAACTGTACGAAAGCCGTATTATTATGGGACTTTGACTTATGTTCAGGAGTGTTATTAGGGAAAGGCTAAAAACTGTCAGAGGTATGCGATGACGATAATGATAGTGAAAATTATATTTGAAATAAAAAGGCATAAATTAGCAAAAAGTTAAAATAAGAATTTTTTTTATATAAATGGTGGCTGGAATAATTATGAAAGAAAAGTATTATCTTAAAGTCATTAATGAAAGTTTTGAAGATAGAAGCGAGGATATCATTAATATATAAATTTATCTTGTAAGTATTTGATTTTCTAAAATATAAATAAAGGATTGCATATTAAAATGATGTCAGCGCAAATGTAAATTGAGAAAGGATTACTCAAATCGAGGTCTATTATGAACCTCAAAAATACATACATTTTGGTCAAAAAAATAATAACAACTCCTGAATAATATTTTTCCTTCATAACTTTTCCAGCTACCTTTTATATAAATAACTCTGATTTTACTTCCCTTCCAATTTATTTCTTTTTATTTCATATACAATGTTTTTTCTATAGTTAACTTCATCATACACATGGCAATTTTTAGCTTTTCCTTAGTAGCATACTTACACAGATTCCCATAGTTTGACCTGCACGGGTAAGTTATGTCCTTCATACTGTTCTTTTCTCTTTTATGATATATGTTTTCTTTTAATTTTTTCATTTTGCATCTCAAGTGTGTATCCCTGTTTAATTTATCTTAATCTGTAATGCATTTTCCTTTCATTTATTTATAATGTATCTCAGCTTTATATTATTTCTTTTATCTTTCCACATTCATCTACCACGCATTGGTGGTGAAGACATATTTTCTCTTGATTTTTCAATTTCATCCCTTGATGAGTCGATCGCCTTGTTTCACTTTCTGCTTTACATTTTATATCCTCTTTATTATGTATTTGCAATATATATGTACATGTGTGTGTGTGTAAAAATCCAATTCATTTGCATTCTTGAAGCTAATTATTTTTCAATCATTAAATTTAAACCGAAACGTTAAAATTAAGACATAAAAATTAAATTAAAAAACTTTATGTGTTTGACGAAAATTTGATGGTTATTTTAACAGAAAAATAAATATCGATTAGTCACACACACACACATTTCCTTTTTTGCATTTAACTGAAATTTTATATATTTGTGGACTTTACAATTCAAGTCATCTTTTAGCATTTCGCCATCGATTTTATTGATGTGCAGTGTTATACGGTTCTTTAAATCGTAAATTATCCACATTTATAAGGCGTTTACAAACTGTTTTAAATGATCTCACAACTAAAAATCAAAAGGAGTGAGATCAGGAGAATGGAAATTCAGATCACATATTCTCTCTTTTTTTTTTTTTTTTTTTTTTTTGTAAATAGAAAATCTATGACGGATTAAAGAATTAATTTTTGCTTAAATATATGCAGAAGTTTAGTTAAACATTAAAAATTGAAATACAACTGCCCAAAACTTATATCAGTGCTAAAATACTAGTAAATTTTTGTCGTTCCCTCAGTTAAGCTTTCAGTTTATTCAGTTTTTAATATTTAACAATTTCAGCCTTGAAATCCTTTTTATTCTTGCTAAGTAAAATATGAACTATTATTTTTTATAAATTGATTTCCTCAAGTCTAAATATATTTGAGGAACGACGTCGAGTTTTGTCCAGTGTTATTTTTTGCAATTGTGTTATTAACAGTTATACTTTAATTAGGATAATCCTGCATGTATATTATTCTATATTTAGGAGAAAATAATGAGAAAATGTTTTTTGAAGAGATTTAAAATATGTAACATCCCTCATGTACTTTTATTTCAAAATATTAATTAAATTTTATTTTTATATCATTTTATTTTATTACGTCATATCGGAATGGCAGTAAAAACAGATATCTTAGATAAAAAGGTTGATATTTTTGTTATTAAAGGGCGAATAAAACTAATCAAAAGTTAAATTGGGAGAATCAAAACAAATTAGTTTCTAAGAACTTAATAGTGAAACAACAGAAGCGAGTTTAGTATTGGTTTAACTCCAACTTCAATAAAATTTAGAAAACTAACGCTTCTATATTAAGGTTTTCCAAGGAACAGTATATGAAAGACAACAACTAAGAAAATAAACTTTTTATAAAATTAAATCAGAATATTCCTAATGGATTAGATTCTAATAGGAAAATTAATTACTAAGCGAATAAAGTTATTAATAATTAATAACTTAATATGATTAAATAAAATTTTTAAGAAATGAAAATCTTTGTAAAAATCCTTCGATTCATCTAGTGAAGAGAACTTTTAAAACAATATAATAAACTTCACCAAATTCTTTCTGGAGGATTGGTAACTGACCATGAACAATACCAGGAGCAACAAAAATGCTATCATTTGATTTTCTTAAATAATTTTTAGTTTCATCTTTTTTTAAAAAATATGAACGATCATTAATTGACCTGAGCAATCGCAAATTGTTATTTTAAAATGGAGGAAATTAATAGCAGTTAGTTATATAATTTTACCAAACAATGATTTTGAATAAAAATATACTAGAGCGACTAATTTAGCCTTTGATTAAAAATTTTCTTTTGCACTAAACCTTCTCTTCACGGAAACCAGTAACCACAGTGGATAGAAAGAAGAAGAAGAGGTGGATAGAGAACAAACAGCCAGCAACAACGGTACAGGCGAAATGCGACGGCAACGTTTGATCTTAGTTCACGATGTACCTTTTTCCGTGTTCACGTCTGTATTCTCCACCATACTTAGGTCTAGTTCCCACTAACTCTAGGATCTCTGGAATGCAACTGGCAAAGACGGCCTAGAAAGGGGGGAGACGTCACATACATTCGAATTCACAGATCGTTTTCAATATGATTCATTTAGAATATGCTTTGCGTAGATTTTTGGAAGACGGTAAAATTTTTGAATGAATTTCTAATTTCATTTTTCTTTTTTTTTCACTTGTTATATTGAGTACCATCAACGTAAGCTATATTTTAATTTTTATTTAGATTTTTTGGGCATTTAAGTTGAAATTAACAATGTTTTATGGATTTTTTTCAATCATGTTTACTTAAACCATTTAAAAATGTTGCAGGAAAGCTTCACGGGAGTATAGGGAAGCAATGAATAAACTATTATTTTCTTTTTTTCTGAATACAAATGTTTAAAATACATTTATTTATTCGTTTATTCAAAAAATGGAATTTACTTGATAATAGAATTTACTAAGCACCGAATTATCTAAGTAGAATTAGTGACTCTGAATCTAACTGAAAAGAATTTATCAAAATGATTTCCTATGAAGTGATAATTTGATAAAATGATTTCCTAAATATGAAGATAAAATCATATTTAAGTAACTTAGTTATTTTAAATTTATTTAAATATATTATAAATACATGACATACATATTGTTTTAGTTTTTTTTGTTGTTGTTGAATGATCTTAAAAGAAATGAAATTAAAGTTGGAAAAAGGAATCGTTTCTTGGCAGCGTAAAATGATGGATTTACTTACAATCAGCACAAATGCTTAGCATTTCATAGAGTATTAATAGCAAAGCGATTACATGTCATACATGACTTACCCATGCTGGAGAAGTTGATTGAAACAGTCACGCGAGTAACGGTAGAAGAGAATTTTCTATCACATGTATCTCACAATATTAGTAGAGAGATGTCAGCTTGTTTTTTTCCCTACTTTATGACATGATAGGAAACTGTATTACGATATTGTTGATTTCAAAAATGTATAAATTTGGAAAGCATTCTATTCTTTTACTTTAACTTCGGCCTTTCAGTTTTCACATCTTGATATATCTAACGACTATAATATTTAAATTTCACTAAAATTTCGTTTGATAGCACTACGGAAAAGAATTTTGAAATGAGATTTCACAGAAATATTTCTAATAAATTCAATATAAGTTAGAACGATGCTACATAATAATAATAAAATGCTGATTCATACTATAAAATACGATGTTTTTAATAAAAATTATGAAAAATTCAGCATCTGTCTCCAAAATAATTGTAATTTAAACATTAAAAGTAAACTTTACTACTATAAAATTTTATTTTAAAAATTCTGCTTGTTAAAATATAAATTTAATAATATTAGATTTATTTTTGGAAACAAAATACTCTTGCTAATATGCTATTAATTTTTTAAATTTTAACCGAAATAAAAATAAACAATTGAAGATTTAAATGTTTTTTTCTTTATGAGCAAATTTTATTCTTTTCTTTCTACATTTAATGTAAGTTGGATATCATTTTTTGAATACATATTTATTTTTAAAAATTATATTTGAAGTTTCATTAAAATTTTTAAAATTTAGTATCTTTAACAATATTACAATTAAATTTTCAAATGTAAAACTTAAAAAAATTATTATTGATTATTGGAACACTATTTCTGCTGAAATACCTTAGATTAAAAAAAACTTTTATTGAAAACTTTTTAAACTTTTAATTGTATGAAAAAACAATGACCATTATATTAATAAGTTTTTGTTTGATTAATATATACAACATAATATTTAAAAAAATCTTTTTACATTTTAACATTTCAAATAATAATTTTTAAATTAATGTTGATCAGTGTCATCCATCTGAAATGTTTGTAAATTTTCGTTTTAAGGTAAAAATGCATCTCGACAAATATTGATATCTGCTTATAAATAGAACTGAATCAATTTGCAAAATATCTTCCTATCTAAAAGCTAAAATTAGAAAATCACTGTAGACAGAAATATATAATCTATTTTCTTTTTCAAATGAGTATCGATATTTCTTTATATCTATCATCAAATCTTCATATTTATGGTTGTAATGCATTTTTTGTATCATTTTTTAAATGTAGTTGCATTTCACTCTTCTATTACGATTCATTTATTAGAGTTCTAGATAGTTTTAGAAATAATTTCCAATACTTAAATGCATTTTATATTTAATAATAATGTTATGAAATTGGTACTTTGTAAAAAATAATAGAAAAATGCAAATTTTTACAAAAATCTGTAAAATATCAACTTAATGTTATAGATAATTCACACATAAGTTGATACTAATAAATTAGGGATTTTTAAAGCAAAGGACTCACCAAACCGACGAGAATAAAAAACACGATGAAGGCCCGCCCCAAGGACGTTTGACAGTAGATATCTCCGTATCCGACCGTTGACATGGTCACTATCAAGAAGTATACGCATTCCCAGTAAGTCAAGCTCTGTGGATTTACAAAATCCAAGGGATCTCCGGAGTTTTCGAGCTGTAAGTTGAAAGATATATAATTATTGTGTAATTCGATTGAAATTATATAATGTTAGTAGTATAAATAAGAAAGACAAAAATAATTATACTTAAGTACTAAAATTTATTGAAATAGCTATATTAGTGAGAGTAAGAATATACCTAATATTTAATAAAAATTTAAATAAGTATATTATATAAAAGTTAAATATAATGTAATCTAAATAAATAATATTATACTAGTCATTCTGAGCACGAATCTTTTGCTATTCGATAAAGAGTTCTCCGAAAAATATTTGCAAACAGATAGCTAACTAAAAATATAGCCAGGGATTAAAAAATTTAAGTCGGAACTTGTAATCAATCATTTTCCATTTGATTATCAGAGCATTGAATAATCAGCGTTTAAGGCATGTAGACTGATACGTTTCTCTTGAGATATAACTACGGGCATCAAGTTAACTTATTAAACGTAAGACATGTTTTGGAAATGAACAGCATATAGAATCTTATATATATTTTTTATTATTGGTTACTAATGGAATTATTAAGATAACATATATTATGTTTTAGACTTAGATTGTGCTATACTAATATAAACAAACTCCCAAAAATCTATAAAATCTTTTTAATCTCTATCAATGGATTGTTGAGACTCAAATTTGATAAATTATAAAAACAATTATACGTAATAAAATTTTTTAATCTCAACAATAGGCTCACCATTAAATGAAATTTAATGAAAAATAATTGAAAAGTTGTGTGACAAACTTTAAGAATAAGTATAATATTAATATTTTCTTTTTTTAAATCATAATTAAAATTGCCGTTTCGTAAGATTTTTCATCGATTTTTTTCCAATTAAAGATATATAGTATTTTGAAGCTTTTATTGTCCAGTAGCTGTTATCGATATTCATTAAATTTAAGCATTCATATGCCAAAGACTTTAATAGGTGCGTTAATGTAAATAATAAACAATATAGGATAATAAATTGCGCGTCCTTTGTAAGAGAGTTTAATGCAAACATGTCATTCAAAAGTCTTCCTATTGCCTGAAATTCGATTTCCTTTATTTCTTTCACTGTTGCTATAGCAACAGGAACAATAATAAATAAATTACCTAAATTGCATTTCGCTCATTATTCGCAGCAATAATATCTTTAAGTATTTACTCTATTCAGTTGTATGTAAAAAAATCATGATAATGGTATATTTGGTATATATACCTAAATGGTATATTTGTTCTAGAAACTAAAATAAAAGTAATCTACTTATCTTATTATTCATACATTTAAAAGGATTCTAATGGGAAACATTTTGGGTTTCACACAGCAAAACAAAAACAAAAATTCTTGATTTTTTTTAACAAACAAAATCGCTGCGAAGTGTTATCTATACTTATAATAAAGCTCAATGTGTGTGTGTGTTGGCGCTCTACAGGCCAGACCATTCAACCTACAGCTACCAAATTTGGCACGTGTATACCTTGAAGGCCGGAAATGTGCACCTGGGGGTTATTTTTTCGAATTTTTAACTAGAATTTTATTTATTTAAAAATTAAGCGAAATTTTGACGTGGTTCTGCTATAACTTCCGAAAATATTACCGCACAAAAAGGATTTTTACATGAAGTTAAAGATCAAAAATTTATCTTTTAAATGATACTAATGTTTTAATCTTAAAATTAATTTTCTATTTTTTAATGAATTTTTAAATAAATATTTTAACTATGTTTTTCAATAATTTTTTTCGTAAAAAAATAAAAATTAAGATTAAGCACGATTCGCATTCAAGGGAAAAAATGAGCTTTTTTCAAAGTGTTGCCATCACATTGATTAAAGCCCTAATTAAAAATAAATTAAATCTTTTTGTAAATAAAATCTGCAAAAATATAATTTACGGCACGTGTCTGTAGGAAATGAAACAAATATGAAATATTGCATCTAAAAAATAAATTCGAGAAAAATTATTTTATGATCTTTACACTCTATACAGGGTGTTTATTTAGTCCCGGACCCATTTTGATGTTTAATGACTCATAAAATAATGAAGATATAAACTTATGGCATTTATTGATGGAATAACTCATATTTTCCTTTTCAGGTTTGAATATGTTTACTTTTGTAAATATCGTCTGCGCGTGTTTTTAATTTCAGATAATTTCATTTTCCAGTCTAAATATCTGTACTTTTCTAAATATCGTCTGCTTATTAATTGCATTTTTCTCTCTTTTGTTTTTGACAACTATTGAAATGTTATGTTTACTTTTGATGTGTTTGTTCTTTGTAGTACTTTTGTATGTGATGTTTTATTCGAACGGATATTAAGGAGAATGCATACACCACAAGAGAAAGCACAGATTTTATGGTGGTCATAGAGTTAATTCCCAGTCAACTAAATCACTGACTTTTAAGAGTTAATTTCCAATCACTTAAACTGACTGATTTATGAAAATTTGAATATCACTAATCAATAAAAAAAGGATAATTTTAGATTTTCTATTGATCGTTTCAAAGAAAATACGCCAGTCAGCGCGCAGGTTTCTCAAGATTAATTGGCATAAGATTACGAAAATGTTGTTACGAAAACATTCAAAACTTCATAAATAAGTCATAGTTGATCGAGTAAAATAGAAACATTCATTAATTTATTTAAAATTTGGTGTGTCCAGAATATTTCTCAGAATATGATACCTTACTGCATTAAATTTAGACTTCATAATTTTTGAAATATATTTATAGGCAGGAACAAAATATTATTATTGATTTCATTTCAATCCTTTTGAAAGTAAAACTAAAAACTGAATTTTATGCTGAATCTCAGAAGTTTTTGTTGAATTATTGTTTGAGATATTACATAAATTATGAAAAATATTTTGTAGTTAACATAAGACTTAAATACCGCGCGATTCTGTTTGCAATACTCACATTCAATAATAATAATAATTAATAAATAACAATAAAGATGATAAATAAAATAAAACGCTTAGTTTTATTAAAAATATCTTAATATTAATTGCAATTTCATCATTTACATTTTAAATTAAAGTTGAAGTTTTGCCGGAAATGACAACAAATTAGCAAAATATATATAGTAAATTGAACGAAACGATCTAAACAGTATAAGTTTGGTATGGCTATCAAAATTTGAAGATTTAAGGGATTCTCAAACAAAACATTTTTAGAGACCAGTTACTTAAAATATTTAATTGAAAATTGTAGCGAGCGGTAATACTGGCGAACCGGCTGGTCGCCAAAGGCGGCTAGTTTATCTTAATAAACCGTTAAAAGCTGCTAATTGCACAGTTTTGATAGTAGATGAGCTTGAGAAATATAGATGTTCTTAACTTGTTAAATTACTGAATACATATATAAAGTTTATGAAAAAGTATATTTCTGCGTTTTATGGTGTTTAAAATACTAAATCAAAATACCGTTCAAATAAAACATAACTAAGCGATCATTTTTTACTATTGCTATCAATCATCATTTTATTATAAAAGAAGAAATAAAGTTTGGAAAGATATAAATATATAATTAAAATTAAATTTTTTAGTCTGAATCTCGATAATTAAAATGCCAAATAAAAAAGTTATCTATCTATACTTATAATAAAGCTCAATGTGTGTGTGTGTGTGTGTGTTGGCGCTCTACAGACCAGACCATTCAACCTACAGCTACCAAATTTGGCACGTGTATACCTTGGAGGCCGGGAATGTGCACCTGGGGGTTATTTTTTCGAATTTTTAACTAGAATTTTATTTATTTAAAAATTAAGCGAAATTTTGACGTGTTTCTGCTATAACTGCCGAAAATATTACCGCACAAAAAAGATTTTTACATGAAGTTAAAGATAAAAAATTTATCTTTTAAATGATACTACTGTTTTAATTTTAAAATTAAATTTCTATTTTTAACGAATTTTTAAATAAATATTTTAACTATGTTTTTCAATAATTTTTTTCGTCAAAAATAAAAATGAGGATTAAGCACGTTTCGCATTCCTGAGAAAAAAAATAGCTTTTTTCAAAGTGTTGCCATCACATTGATTAAAGCTCTAACTGAAAATAAATTAAATCTTTTTGGAAATGAAATCTGCAAAATTATAATTTTCGGCAAGTGTCTGTAAGAAATGAAACAAATATGAAATATTATTTTTTCTAAAAAATAAATTCAAGAAAAATTATTTTATGATCTTTTACACTCTCTAAACAGGATGTTTATTCAGTCCCGGATCCATTTTGATATTTAATGACTCATAAAATAATGAAGATGTAAACAGACTTATGGCATTTATTGATGGAATAACTCATATATTTTCCTTTTCAGGTTTGAATATTTTTACTTTTGTAAATATCGTCTGCGCGTGTTTTTAATTTCAGATAATTTCATTTTCCAGTCTAAATATCTGTACTTTTCTAAATATCGTCTGCTTATTAATTTCATTTTTCTCTCTTTTGTTTTTGGCAACTATTGAAATGTTATGTTTACTTTTGATGTGTTTTTTTCTATGTATTTTTTCTATTCTTTTGTATGTGATGTTTTATTCGATCGGATATTAAGGAGAATGCATACACCACAAGGGAAAGCACAGATTTTATGGTTTTCATAGAGTTAATTTCCAATCAACTAAATTGCTGACTTTTAAAAGTTAATTTCAAATCACTTAAACTGACTGATTTATGAAGATTTGAATATCACTATTCAATAAAAAAAGGATAATTTCAGATTTTTCATCGATCTTTTCAAAGAAAATACGCCAATAAGCGCGCAAGTTTCTCAAGATTAATTGGCCTAAGATTATGAAAATGGTGAGTTTTTCTAAATTTTTAACATTTAAAACTTTATAAATAAGTCTTAGTTGATCGTGGAAAATAGAAACATTCATTCATTTATTTAAAATTTGGTGTGTCCAGAATATTTATCAGAATATGATACCTTACTGTATTAAATTTAGACTTCATAATTTTTGAAATATATTTATAAGCAGGAACAAAATATTATTATTGATTTCATTTCAATCCTTTTGAAAGCAAAACTAAAAACTGAATTTTATACTGAATCTCAGAAATTTTTGTTGAATTATTGTTTGAGATATTACATAAACTATGAAAAATATTTTGTATTTAACATAAGACTTAAATCCCGAGCAATACTCATATTGAATAATAATAATAATTAATAAATAACAATAAAGATGATTAATAAAATAAAACGCTTGGTTTTATTAAAAAATATCTTAATATTAATTGCAATTTCGTCATTTACATTTTTAATTAAAGTTGAAGTTTTACCGGAAATGGCAGCAAATTAGCAAAATATATATAGTAAATTGAACGAAACGATCTAAACAATATAAGTGTGGTATGACTATCAAAATTTGAAGATTAAAAATGTTTTATTTGAGAATCCTTTAAGAGACCAGTTACTTAAAAAATTTAATTGAAAATTGTAGCGGTAATACTGGCGAACCGGCTGGTCGCCAAAGGCGGCTAGTACTTATAATAAAGCTCAAAGTGTGTGTGTGTGTGTGTGTTGGCACTCTACAGGCCAGACCATTCAACCTACAGCTACCAAATTTGGCACGTGTACATCTTGGATGCCGGGAATGTACACCTGGGGGTTATTTTTTCGAATTTTTAATTAGAATTTTATTTATTTAAAAATTAAGCGAAATTTTGGCGTGTTTCTGCTGTAACTTTCGAAAATATTACCGCACAAAAAAGAGTTTTATATGAAGTTAAAGATCGAAATTTTATCTTTTAAATGATACCAATGTTTTAACCTTAAAATTAAATTTCTATTTTTAATGAATTTTTAAATAAATATTTCAACTACATTTTTAAACAATTTTTTCGTACAAAATAAAAATAAAATTTAAGCTGCAGGAGCAGGTTTCGAATTCATGGGAAAAATTAGCTTTTTTCAAAGTGCTGCCATCACATTGATTAAAGCTCCAATTAAAAATAAATTTAATCTTTTTGGAAATGAAATCTGCAAAAATATAATTTTCGGCACGTGTCTGTAGGAAATGAAACAAATATAAAATGTTATTTTTTCTAAAAAATAAATTCAAGAAAAATTATTTTATGATCTTTTACACCCTCTATATTATTAATGCAATAAATCAGTTTTATTTTGAGGCAAGTTTTGTTTAAAATGAACAGGATAACCATTCAAATAAGGGCCACACAGCTAATTTGTAAACCTTTAGTAAGACACAGATCTGTTAAAATGGTCTGAATGGAAAATGATTATATTTTATGTAACTTGATTCAATAAATATTCTAATAAATAACGAATGTTTGATTTTACATAAAGCTTCTGCTGTGGAAATCACGATTAACAAAATGTTCTTGAAACACTAATATTTTAAATAAAAAGAGTTAATTTCCAATCAACTAAATCAATCACTTAAATTGACTGATTTATAAAAATTTGAATATTACTATTTAATAAAAAAAGAATAATTTTAGATTTTCCATCGATCGTTTCAAAGAAAATGCGCCAATCAGCGCAGAGGTTTCTCAAGATTAATTGGCCTAAGATTATGAAAATGTTGAGTTTTTCTAAATTTTTAACATTCAAAACTTCATAAATAAGTCTTAGTTGATCGTGGAAAATTGAAACATTCATTCATTTATTTAAAATTTGGTGTGTCCAGAATATTTCTCAGAATATGATACCTTACTGCATTAAATTTAGACTTCATAATTTTTGAAATATATTTATAGGCCGGAACAAAATATTATTACTGATTTCATTTCAATCCTTTTGAAAGCAAAACTAAAAACTGAATTTTATGCTGAATCTGAGAAGTTTTTGTTGAATTATTCTTTGAGATATTACATAAATTATGAAAAATATTTTGTAGTTCACATAAGACATAAATACCAAGCGATTCTGTTTGCAATACTCATATTCAATAATAATAATAATAAATAAATAACAATAAAGATGGTAAATAAAATAAAACGCTTGGTTTTATTAAAAAATATCTTTATATTAATTGAAATTTCATCATTTCCACTTTAAATTAAAGTTGAAGTTTTACTGGAAATGATAACAAATTAACAAAATATATATAGTAAATTGAACGAAGCGATCTAAACAACAGTATAAGTTTGGTATGACTATCAAAATTTGAAGATTAAAAAGGTTTTGTTTAAGAATCTATTAAGAGACCAGTTACTTAAAATATTTAATTGAAAATTGTAGCGAGCGGTAATACTGGCGAATCGGCTGGTCGCCAAAGGCGGCTAGTAGTTAATAAAAGTTATATTTATTTTCTTTTTTTGAAATTCTAATAAAGGAGGAATAGAAAACGAACGAAAAAAAGCTACAGGAATTAGCAATGAATTTTAGATGAAGTTTGAGAAGATTTGGCAGCAATTTATTTCTGTTAAGTTGTAATCACTGTTCTTTTAATAGAACGAGTTTTTTTTTCGTTATTTTTTTCTGCTGAAGAAATGTAACATTTACTTTTGATCGTTGTTTCTACATGTTATGCCGAACTGCAATAAAAGTCACAAACTTTAAAAAAATGATTAATTATTTTAAAACAAAAGAAGTAGAAGAGCAATAAATATTGCAATCAAATATATTGAGTTTTGTGCATTAGAAACAAACTATTTGTTATCCATTTCCAATTCTATTATGAAAAAGAATTTGTATTATGTTTATCTCTGCATGTGTTGGCTCTAAACGCAAGAGCATTTGATAGAGAGCTATATAAATTTGGCACAGATATATTTTAAAAAATAAACACGTAAACTTCGGAGCGATTTTTTTTCCCAATATTAATTAATTAAAAACTAAACGAGATTTTGGCGTCTTCTGCAGTAGCATCTAAAAATATTGTAGCATAAAAACAATTTTCTACCATTTTAAAATTTGAATTTTTTTCTTTTAAATGATATTAGTTTATTTATCGTTTAACTTTTTTCTTAATTTTGACAATTTTCCAAAAATATTTCTTTTGCAGTAATTTCAACAATACGTTTCGTTTTAACCCTGAGACTCGATTTTATCATTTTATCAATTATTTTATCGTATGATTTTCATTTATTGTTGAATATTAAAGAACGGTTATGTTCATTTTTTGCACAGTTTATATGAGGAATAAGTAAGTGAAGTCACACTATCGCGAAAGAAAATATACAGTTTAAATGTATATTACCCGAAGAGTTACATTTTTAGTGCCGTTGTGATCCCATGG
>JAPMOR010038815.1:315306-412716 GCA_026543865.1 Argiope aurantia | reverse complement strand
TATATTACCCGAAGAGTTACATTTTTAGTGCCGTTGTGATCCCATGGGACTTGATGCCATTAGAAATGTTTATTTACACTATATAAAGAACAAGTGCAAGGTTATTATACTAACCAAAAATATTTATTTGAATGAATAATGAGCCTCAAAGTTATGTATAAGACATTTAACGGAAATTAGACACAATCAATATTCTTGGCAATCCAGTTAATTTGCGGCTAGTATTATAATATTTTAAACAAGTTTTAAATGACATTTTGATTTAAAAATATTATCTTTTCTTTGAGAAAAAAGAACAATATTTTTCGAAAATAATGACAAATTATGTTTAATATGCAGTGATAAAGCACACGTTGTAACGCTCTTATAAAAGTATAATTTTTATATTTAGCGT
The DNA here is from genome assembly GCA_026543865.1 of Argiope aurantia. Classification (NCBI taxonomy): domain Eukaryota; kingdom Metazoa; phylum Arthropoda; class Arachnida; order Araneae; family Araneidae; genus Argiope; species Argiope aurantia. The sequence goes on along the minus strand of JAPMOR010038815.1, from coordinate 412,322 downwards.
ACCAATTAATTTTGCTTTAGATGCACAATTTAATAATGCAAGCTATTGTGTGATTAAGAGGTTTAAAGTTGCATTTTCTTTTTGGTATAACTTTTTCAATTTGTTGATTTTTTTTCTGAAACATATACTCGCTAGACATGCTACAAAATTTTATACACAAAATGTAAATTAAACGTCATTTTGGGAGTAGTTATAATACGAGAGAGAATTATCTTCTTGATATTTTTTTCTCATTGTTTCATATCAAAATATTTTTTCTTACAAACACGATGTAAAATAATGTTTTCTTTGTAGAAGTAATTGCAAAATTACTGCCGATGCTATTGCAAAATTTCAGTTGGGTTTCTTTGAGCTTAAAAATCACATTCCCCTAATTTAACCATTTTAACACAATCATCTCTAAGAGTGAATCATTTTACCTAGACTTGTTCAATTGTCATATTATCATTACTACCACGTTTCTTCCAATCGATAAAGTCCTTGAATGTTACAAGAACAGAATCATTTAGTTCAAACAGTAGAAACAAGAGTAAGTGGAAAAATGATATACTTATAGCTTTCGGATGTAGAGTTAAACTGCATTTCGCTTTATCAAAGTCGTAATTTGCGAGGTCCAGTTGTATAGATCCACATTTTCACAAAGATTTTGTACTACATTCTACATTTTATTAACTGTTAAAAGATCATTCCATTTTTAGCTAATATGTACATATATTGATTCCGGGTTATGTTCCTAAACGGTTAAAAGAGAATACAGATATCTAGATATATTCACATATTAAAATGACGGAATCATTGCGTAATATTTAATGATTGCATGCTTGCATGGTATTGCATGCTTGTAAATTTATTTTAAATTCTCATGTAACAATCTTTTTGTATTTTTACTCATATTTTAAAGTTTTCTAGATAAATAAAAAAAGAAGACTTAAAATATCTGCATACATATTTTGAAAAAAAAAAAGAGAAAAATTTCAGAGAGTCGATTTATCCATGGACACAATCATGTAAAAAATTTAACTGTGCAAATAATGCTATCTAAATATATTGCTCTGTGTTACATTTTACACATGTGTTTATTACCTCTTATTTCCTGTTATGATTGTCTTTACATTTAAAAAAATATGCACGATTTTTTTAATTGAAATAACAGAACTGTATTTATTCCTTATAATAAAAAAAAAGAGAAATTTGGTTACCGGAGGAAATTATTTTTCGCATTCCAATTTAACAATGGTGAATATTTAGAAACAAAGATTTTGAAGTGAATTGTTAAAAGCAAACAGTATTCGAAGGGGGATATATTATTCTTACATCATACATTCTTTTACAGTTATATCATATATTGTTTTTATAATTCGTTCATATAATCTATATATTTCTCAAAAAACTTTTTAACACATTGGTTTAAATAGTTACTAATAAAAAACCCTATCTAATAAGAAATTATAACTAAATGCATAGTAAATTAAAAAATTGAAAAAAAAAATTATATTCTTATTCTAACAATACTAATGAATACGAATGATTCAGACATTAAATAAATCAGACGAATTTTGGAAAATAATTATGAAATTAAAAAAAATAAAGATTTCTAATATAAAAACTAGAATTATGTTTTCAAAAAAAAATTTGAAATAGGAAATATTGCATTAAAAATTATATTCATTATTTTACATTTATTTTTTTATCAATAAAGTATTTTTCTTAACATTATGAACACCTATTGTATTTTAAATCTGAATTGCCACGAGTCACTTCACGTTTCTGGATGAGCATGAAATAACACCGTAAATACTGAAAAATTAAATGCACGAAATTAATTTTAGATTGAAAGACAAATTTTGTAAAGACACACTAATTCTTTAAGTAAATCAATATCTTAATGTAATCAAGTTCATTTCAAAAACGTTTAAGGATTTAAATGAGTCAAAATGTCTTAAATATAGGAAATTTAGTATATGATTTTCTGATTATAACTAAAGTTCTGTGTCAAATTTTGATTTTAATCGGTTGGAAACAACGTGTCTAAAACACAAATTTGTTTTTTGATGCTTATTCTTATAGGCTAAGGATTAATCCTTAAGTATCACACGAGAGATTAGTAAAAATGTTAAATTCATTAAAAATATCAATATTTCATTTCTACTGTACGCCAATTCCATGCAAGCCAATCGTGACCTTACCGAAGATCTAAAATTTTATGTGGAGGAGGGGTATAACGCCTTTATTAGAGAGAAAACGAGAAAATATTCTGGAGACAGCTGGTTTTAGAGTCCCATCCTAAACTATATTTAAATAAAAAGCTTATTTAATCAATATATTTTAAAAAAAGTGAAATTAGAATTATAAATTTTAATCGATGTTCTCTCTAAAATTATATGTTACAATACAATTCAAATAATACATGAATTAAAAAGTTTTGAAATTATCACTATCTTTTGGGTTTTTGGTTTAATTTTTTTTTACTTCCTCGTATATTTAAATATATACAAAGAGAAAGTATTGTAATCGCTAAAAAATTGGAACTCGAAATAGACGAATCCCTCTTTCCAAACCTCTTTTTGATCCCTCTTTTTTGATGATTTCATAAACGCTTTAAATTGGGCGGATGAAATTTGGCAAATTGACTTTACACCGAACTTATAACTTTTTAAAATCAAGTTTTGAACAAATGCATTCAGAGAAAGGCTGTCTATCGAAATGTCCGAGTTCAAATGAACACAAAAACTACGAAATGTAAAAAGTTAGATAAATAAAATTTAGTGCACAAGTTAAGTATTTCAAATGTAAATCAGTATCAAATTTGGAACCAAATTCGTCTTGAGTTTGAGCCTCGGTCGATCAGTACGTTTCCATACAATAATATTCAAACGCAATAATTCAAAAACATAACTTTCATGAGTGTAATTTGGTTTACAGGTTTTGAATATTAATTGCAGCCTTATCAAATTTTGGTTAAAATTCATCTAATGGATAAATGTCCTTAGATCTGTATTTCTACCTGCATGTGAATGCGATAACTCAAAAATTGTAATGACTTAAATAAATGAAATTTGGCATGTAAACTTATAACTACATTTTTTGTTCTATGTCTAATTTTGGTTTCAGTCTGCGGGAAAAAAGACATTCAAAACTCATATTCGGTTTTCTTTACTTGTGTATTAACTTCAAGTCAGTGATTAAATGCCAAAAAAATCTCAAAAGATCGCTCTCTAACAGATATCTTTTATAACTATAATTCGCCAATGACAAATTTGTTTTCCAATTTCCAAACAAACAGTTCCAGTTTTCTTTAGAGCTACGAAACTCTCGATTTTCATATGTAGGATGCAGAAAATAAAAATCTAAAAATTTGCAGATTTGCTCGATTCTCAATTTTATGTGAAGGGGACAAAACATTCATTAGAGTTTCAGGGAGACCGTTCTTGTTCTTAATTGAGAAAAGCACATTATTTATATAGTAATTGTATCTTATACATAAAAATTATGTAATTAATAAAAATCATTCAATATTCTATTTAATTGCAATTATTGTAAATATTGTAATTTATGTCTCAGGTAGTTATTCTGATTTATTTTTTGTAAGAATACTGATATTAATTACATTATTCTACAATTTCATTATATTATAATCTATTTTAAAGTAATTTGTAGTTAATAATTGATATCAAAATCTGGTTTTGAGTAAGAAAATTAATAACATTACCAGGTGAATTACACCCGCAGCTGTCAACCAAACGCTGATTACTATCGATACCAGCTGTGCTAGGCGGATCGAACTGCTGGTCTTAAGAACGTTTAAGTATTGTAGAATGTCAGGAACAGACATGAGCCTGAGTGCTCGTAGAAAACGAAGCCCTGAAATAAAAACAAAAATATCTTGTACTAACAATAAATTATGATCACATTACGTAAAAAAAATGCATTGCAAATTAATTCTAAAAATTTTAAATTTTCCTTTTTCCTGTTTAAGATCAGATTTTTTAAACTTATTTACAGAAAAAATTAAATCCTCTTATACCCTTTATTTATCGAATTAAATAATATAAATTAATCTAAATAAATTCATCAATGGGAATAAAATTAATAATTTTATATTGTTCAGGATTTTTATATCAGAATTGTATAAAATATCTCCTAAATTTTTCTTTGCATGGAGAATTTCTCATATTTTTTATAGGCAACATAATCTGTGTATTAAAACAACTTTTAACTAACATTATATAGAATTTGTTTCAGGTACTTAGATCTTTCCAGAAAAATTGTAGCTGATTAAAATTTTAAAAACTCGAAAATATTTTTTACAAACGATTTTATTTTTACATAATTAAATTCTTTCCTTAATTTTGCGTATTAATATTTTCTTGCAAACGGTTTTCTGAATTATTCTGAAAGATAAAATAATTTTTAAAACATTTAAAGTTTAAGGATCGGAATTTTTTAATTTTATCTTGTGTTTATAAAATTTAAATAAATATAGAAAGAAACTCCTTAATATATTTATTTATAAGTATTGGTATAAAAATTTTAGATTATATTAAAATCGTTTTTATGATAATTTATTTCTTTTAACTATTCCGATATAATTCCAATTTCCCACCTTTAAACAAAAAAAAAAAAAAAAAAAAAAAAACCCTAAACTCAGAATATGGTGAAAAAAACTATTTTACATAATTAAAGCCAAAAGCCAAATAGTTTTTAAAAATACAGAAAATATTGAAGTATCTGAAAAAAAAATAACAGTGATGTGTCTGAAAGAAAAAAAAGTGAAGCGTCTAAAATGAAGTATAAGTATAATACCGGTTGAAAGTTAGGAAGGCAGTAGCAGGTTTTATCTAGATTAACCTTAGCAAATATATATAAGACTTTCGTACAAATTATTTCATTAAAAGGAAAATAGGTTTTTGGTATTTAAAATAGAAATTTCATGAATATGATAGATTACAGATTGTTGATTAAATCTGAAGTTTAAAAATTGCAGTATTTATCAAATGTGAATATGTCATATATATTAAGAGTTTAGTTTTGAATGTTTCTTTACGTTTTCATATAAAAGTAAAAAATTTTTAAAAATATTTTTTAAACAGTTTTACAATTTTTGGGGGGAAGATTAGTAGATCGAATAATTAGATTTGGATGGAGAGATAAAAAACTAAACGGTATAAAGCAACTTTGTAGGTTGAGAATATGTAGAAATCACGCTGCCATTAGTTAATTAATATTTTCTTGCGCCTAGATATACAATTATACAACTGGAAACCAACACTTATTTTGTAAACTTTCAATTAATTATTGCAAATATATATTCATAACTAGAATATTGGATAGACATGATATGGAATAATACAACAAAATGACTTATAATGAAATAATATCGAAGTTTGGAACCTGAATTTGTTCTTAATTTGGCAATCAAAAGAATTGAGCAAAATAATTGTTCTTCCAACACTTTGGCTAGATTATTGAAGTAGCTTTTGATAATTTTTTCTTTCATATATTCTACACGAATTTTAAAATACTTGTTAAACAATAATTTAACAAAGATAATTTCTAATGACAAAAAGATTACAGATTATCTTCAAAGTTTTTGAAGATAATATTTATTTATTTATTTTACATTCCTTTCGCTTGAAAAATGAGGGATTTTTATTGGCTCCTAATTTTAAAAAAAATGTGTATTTTTTTTGCTGTAACTTTTTTTGTTTCGTTTCATTACACTATTTGGATTTTTTAATCTTCGTCTAGTTAATAGAAGTTTCTTTACTTTTTAGGAATGAATAAAAAGCGAGTGGAACATTTTTTTTCTTATAAACTAATAAAATTACTTCTTTTACAAAAATAAATATCAGAATTCTTTTATTTTAAAATAATATCGAAGTTCGTCTACCTGAATTTATTATTCATTGTTCACATTGGAAATTGTTCCTCAGTGCATTAATTCTGTTTTCGAATATATAAATAACGAATCTTTTTAATAAAATGTTAAAGATTCAAATTAAAAATGGCGCTATTTAATAACGTTAATACGTGATTGGGCTTTCGAAAATTTCCAAGAATCCCAATTTTTTTCCCGAAAAATAACTTTAATCCTACAATTTTAAATAATGCGAAAAAAAAACTTACCAATCCAAGTTCTGTCCAGGTATATCGAAACGAAGGACGGTGGAATAGTGAAGTAATCAACGAAAGAATATAACTCCAGCATGAACCACAGCTTGTCACTCGCAGCTATAAACTGAAAAGATATGGTTACAGTTACGGATACATATTACTATGTTTTAGCTTCTCCTATCCATCAGATTTATTGATAAAGGATAATGAGTTGAAGGCGACTGTTGTAAAAACTATAATAAAATTTTCTTTTGAAATATCAGTCTTAAAATAAAGTTAAAAAATTAGAATTGTACTTAATAGCCTGATAAATAGAACCAATATCTTGATCCTGAATTTGAAAACGAATAAGATTTAAAAAAATTGATAAATAACTTTAAGCAAGCTTTTATTACCACTTTTTTTTAGTAAAATACTATTCTTCAATTGATTCATAAAATTACTAGAAAGACAGCAACTAAAATTCTACGTAATAAATATTTTTAATGTAATTTCTTAAATAAGCAAGAACGATGAAAGAAAATTCTTTTCAATTTTAAAACATTGGTTAGAAAAAAAAAATGTAGTTTGGCACCAAATTCCACAGTGAGCTAACTTCGTCGAATCGTATACAAAATCTGGTTTGTGTCCGTTATAATAAATGTTCAATACAATTTCTTCAAAGAACTTTTTTTGAACTTATAAAAAAAATATGTACATAAAATAACAATAAATAAACTCTTCAAGTAAGTTGTATTACTAATTGTTGTAAGTAAATTGTAAATTATTCAAATAAGTTGTAAATTACTAGTCGTAGTTTTTCGATCAATTATTTTTATGATCCAAGTATAGTTAATAAATTTTGCCTTCAGAATTCAGTATGGTTAATTAATTTTATTGCGTTTTTATGAATTTAAAAATAGATAAAAATATTAAAATTGTATTTCTAGCAAAAAATTTAGAAAATAATAAAAATCAGTGATTAAATCATTGAAAAAAATTAAGAGCATATTAAAAACATTAATAGAATATTTCAAAATTTGATTTTGAATAAAGGTTTAAAGGATGTTCATTATTAACTATGTTTGAAAATAAAACTTTTTACAAAATTTATTACAAATAATAAAATATTATGAAATTTTCTTTGATGTCTTTGAAAGATGATACAAACAACAATTTTAAAGTTATATTTTACCAAAATTTCTTTCGAATAGAGTATTTCAGCCCACAATAGAACAGATAGACTAAATACAACGCAAGAAATGTAAAAAAAAAAGAAATGTGATAAATTTCATATAAAGTATGGATTCGTGGAAAGAAACTTGTGTTATTTTAATTATGTATCTTTACAAAATATACTTAAACAAAATTGAAAAATTTAAATAAATAAATTTAATTATTTTGAGGTAGAATGCATAACTCAAAAATTGGGACAAACTATAATCGATACCTATTTTGTATTGTTGGAATAGCATTCATCATATTAATACGATCAATTTTGATACTTCCGTTCTTTATTATCTTATTGACTTTTATAAATTCGTTTAGGTATTCTTATTATTGTAATGAACATTTATAATATTTCAGAAAGAATTTGGCTCTACATTTTTTTGTACAATTCTCTACATTTATTTGCTCTTTATTTTTACAATTTTCAAACAACTGATTTTATCCCATACTTTCTCTGTTTGGTTTATGTTGGACGATTTTGGATATGACAAACATTATTTCTGAACTTTTAATAGAAGCAATAATTCTAAAAATTGGTGTTATGTATTTGTCATTGTCATGTTCGAGCTCCAAGTAAAATTTACTTACACCAAATTCATTATTATCCTGTTAACATATCTAATAATTTGGAAGAAAAGTTTGATTTCACGTTCCAGCTATCATGTTATTATTTTGTTAAAAACGAACAGTAGTCTCTTAAATAAAATCATAATAATCTAAAAAATAAAAGAATATAGATATATTCGACGAATATATATAATTAAATATTTCAACATTTCATTCTATGCTTAAAAATGTAAATGAGAAATATGAAGTATTTTAAATATTATGCTATAATACAGAGAATTTCTGCAACTATTGTAGTTCTTCAAGAATAATTTCAATAAGAATAATATTTCAAAAACTTAAAAGAATTCTTCTTTTTTTATTCTTAAATACATTTTTGTTTCTTGTAAAGTATTGAATAAATCCTCCATTATTATGCAATTGGCAGTTATTTTATAATAATGAAGACTATATTCATTTAAAAGTTTGTCATCGCTAATTTGGCAGGTACTTTCTTGGAGAAATTCTCATATTTCTGGCATTACAAGAAAAAAAAAGAAACTTTGCATCAAAGTCAATTTTAGTAGAGTAAAAAAAATAATGTTATCATCTTATTGTGGTGCAGATTTTAATAAATGTTTTCTGTATAAAAATTCTGCGAAAGTTACGTAATGGAACACACACAAAAAAAATGCTAGATAATATTTGGAACCTTTAATACAATAATAGTATTAATTATTAATTAGAATTTTTTTTCTATTTTTCGATAGTTTCCGTTGAAAAATCAAAAATAAATATTTATTAATTTTTAATATTTATTCAAAAATTATAAATAAATAGCTTTTTTTGATTAAAAAATAAATTGAGTTCTAACATTTAGTAAGTAAAGAAAGAAAGAAAAAAGAGGAAGGTACAATATAAAAATTATGAGCATCAAACTGAAAGAGTCCATCACCTTAAACTTACCTATGCTTTATTTGATAAGGATTTTTTATATTGTCATCATTTGTATAGAAGGACAAGAAATTGAAATTAAATTGATTTTAAATTGTAAACGTCAACTTTTAATAATGAATTAGTATGAAAGTCAAATGCAATAAATTTTTTTAAAAAAATTCAGAAATAGTCATAGTTCTTGATTCATCTGAACATGCTGAAATTTCGAAAATTATGAGAATCAAACTGAAAGAGTCCATCACTTTAAACTTACCTATTCTTTACTAGATAAGAATGTTTTATAATGTCATCATTTGTATAGAAGGACAAGAAATTGAAATTAAATAGATTTTAAATTGTAAACGTCAACTTTTAACAATGAATTAGTATGAAAGTCAAATGCAATAAATTTGAAAAAAAATTCAGAAGTAATCATTATTCTTGATTCATCTGAACCTGCTGAAATTTCAAATGCTTCTGGCCTAAAATTTTTTTCAAAATGGTTCAACTGAAAAAAAAAATTTAGTCTTTCTCAATCAACGAAGTTAATTTTTATGATAAAGTTGAAATTCCATTTAATGTTTGTGCAGGTCATAATGCACAAATAGTAACAACCAGATACTTCACATAAAGTAGAAATATTTCTCAAAATGAATTTAAAAAAATCTAATTAAATAACTTGAACATATTTTATTAAATACTAGACACCTTTCGTGACCAGTATTTAATAAAATATGGTGGTGGTTCGCCGGAATTAATGCTTTTTAACTTTTTAATTAAATATTTTATGTTACTTGATCTCTTAATACGTTCCCCAGCTATATATTTTTAAGTTTCAAATTTTGATAGATATTTAGCTCATACTAATATTAAGCCGTTCTGTTTATTGTATTCTCTCAGCTCCCATAAAATTTGAACTTTAAATTAAAATGGAAGTTATTAGACCAGTTAATACAAAAACATTTTTTGCTTAAACCAACCAAGTTTTTTTTTTGTTTTTTTTAAATATGAGTGCAGACAAAAGAATCTTTCAGCTTTGAAGTCATTTGTGTGTGCTATGCATTCAGCATTTATGAATACTACAGAATAATTTTCATAGTTTATGCAACATTTCAAAAAAATTGTTCAATAAAAATTTCTCCGATTCCACATAAAATTCAGTTTTTAGTTTTAATTCCAAAAGGATTTAAATGGCGTAAATTATAATATTTTATTTTACTTCAAAAATTATGCAAAGCATATTTAATTAATTAAAATTAATTAAATATTCTTCAAAAATTATTGACTACATTTTATATTGTCCTTAGATACTAAGAAATCATATTCTGCGAAATATTTTTGACATTCTAACTTAAAAAAAAAAAGAACTATTTCCATTTTCTGCGATCAAATCAGATTGAACAAATCTGAAATTTTAAATATTACAATTTTAGAACAGTCGATATTTTTTTATAATCTTAGGCCAATCAGCCTTGGGAAAACTGGATGCTGATTATCGTATTTTCTTTGAGGCGTTCAACGAGTAGTCGGAAATCACTCGTAATTATAAGACAATAATATTCACATTTTCATAACTTACACAGTTTTAGTCACAATAGAATAGACCTTTCTTTTTATTTAAAATTATTCGCCTCTAGTGAGGCATCTAGTCCGTCCGGATTATTGGTTATACTTGATTTTCGTTAAAGCGTGTAGATATAACTTCATGCCCATGATTCCTCCATATTATCAGACATTAATACTGTGTTATTTTAATTGTCCCTTAAATATACTCTATTTATTGTGTACATGAACTTTTCTAATCGAGATCAGTCCCATGACATCATGTCGCTATTAATAATGCAAATATCCTTTTCATCTATCTTTTAAATTTCAGTGATACTGTAGCTCCTTTTTTTAAAAGTCTCATAAACTACACAGATATTTAACAGAAACTTGATCTTTAGCTTTCAACAGGCAAAAAAAAATCACGCAATCATATAATAGATAAAACAATGAAAATTGTTTGAACATCAGGGCAACAATATTTTTTTGAAAAATACCAACATTCAGCAAAAATTTGCACCATGATCAAATTGATATAATGGAAAAGATATATTTTTTTAAAATTTTGAAACGTTATAAAAGTTACGTTTTTGAGATAATACTTATTTATTAATAATAATTTGCAATTTAATAATTTACAATCTTCATTATTAATATAGATTTTAAAGTGCTATCATTAAAAAAAATTCTAATTTTTTTCCGGATATAATGCCTGATTCATAGGATTTTCACTTACTGATTTTCTTTTGTCTTTAATAATAGTAAACGATAATATGTCTGTGTCTGTTCGTTGGTACTTCACAAGTCAGACCATCGTTTGACTTAGAATTACTACATGTGACACAGATATATTTTAGAGGGTGGTAATTTGCATCTTGAATAGATTCTTTTTGAAATTTTAACTATTTAAAAATTAAACTAGATTTTAATGTTTTCCAAAATAACTCATGAAAATGTTACTACACAAACATTTTCAGGCTATTTAAATTTTTTTAAATGTCTTTTGAAATAAATATAATGAAATTATCTGTAATGCAACGTGTTCCTGAAAAATATTTTAAATAATAGATTTCATTGTTGAACCAAAATTCATCAAATTCTTAATCACGTGGGTTTCTTTTTCTTCTTAAATTATTCTAAAGGTTTTTAATAACACTGTGATGTGATGAAACTTGACTCTATTTAAATGATTTATTATACTATGAGCACGACAGATATAACACAGCTTTGGTGCATCAAATTTTGGGACTTCAAGATTTTTTTTGAGGGAATCATGATTATTATTTTAAGCTTAAGAGATTAATTCTTAATTTCGAAATTTGATAAAATTTGACATTTCCTATAAGCATCGTATACAAAAATTTGGAATTCTTTCAAAAGGGTTATGAAGCAATGAAAAAAACTTGTATTTTATTTCTTTTTAATTTAATTTCAGAAATTTCCATCTTTTGACTGAGCAATAGAAACGCAACTGGCAAGATATAACTTTGACATTGTTGTTTAATTAAATAAAAATTAAATTTTTCATTTACATTTTGAAGTACCCTCTCATTTCTTAGGCGCGTTTAAGAAATATGAATTGTATTTGATATCTATAAGGAATTTCTATTATCAGCGAAATATTGCATTCATTGCCCTATATATTTTTAGTTTAAAAATATTTAGTTTATTTAAGTAATTTTGAAATGATAGTCTGAGCTGATATATCATAATTACCGCAGAATTAAATCTTCGCTCTTAACAATATATACTTACACGTATAAAAAAGTAGACCATAAAAAATATATTTAGCGCTAAGTCTATCTGCTGGGTGGTGTTGGTTGCCCATGATTGGCACATCTCCACTCCATCACTAAAATAAAAAAATATTAAATACATGAAGGGCATTTTTGAACATCTTCAAAGTAAAATTATTTCTGAGGATAAATTCAGCAAGATGAATGATTTTAGAACGATTGACATATTTCACATTTGGAGATATTTCAAAATAAGCATGAGTCATTTTAGGAACCACATTTATTTAGATGGAACACACAAAAGGTTAATGAGGATGATGGAAATATTGCGACACAACGAACACAAACACGTCATGCAACTTTCACGACACACAGCAGCCGATGAGAAAGTGGAATTGATTGGGAACATGCTTAATATGTGAATTTCAGTTTTAAAAAATAACAAACAACAGAAGATAATAGACATTTTTCAATTTTTCAGTGTGGCTTGACTTTTGAAATTTTGCAATAGATTTATTTTTAGTAATAAAATAGAATTTAGCAATATTTTAAAATGCTATTTTATATAATATAATGTTATATTTGATTGAAAATATCTTAAAAGATATTCGTAAAAATTTAATTTTTATACTGTATGTTTTATATTGAATATGTTATTTCTTAAATGAGTTTTTATAAATAGCCATTTGTTAATACTGTGAAATCCATCATAATCAATTCAGCATATTAAAAGCAATAATTTTACCTCTAGATTGTAGGTAAGAGATCGTAGGTAATTCAGGGCTTTTTAATACTTCATTTAAATAGCCACTAATGCATTTTAAAACTTAGATCATGTCTTCTTTTTAATAATTTATAATCATATGATTAAAATCAAATATAAACACGTTCTGGAAGAGACAATCCTCTCAATTTTTTTATCATTAAACACACTTTATTAGAAGCTTTCAGCTGACAGTAACGTGAAATGACATTAATGATAACTTTCGAATACATTATTCGTTTTCGTCTAAAATGAGTCTTGCCGAATGTATATTTTTATTTTGGATGAATCTGTAGTGAATTATCTACTTTTAAATATGACTTTTTAAAATTAAAAAATAAAATAAATTGAAAACATAAATTATGAAAAATTTTTACAAGGCTAATTGCTATTAATGGAAATCGATGCTATTAATGAAATACGCATTTGTCCATAAGATACATATGATGAAATCTACTGCACTGCTTACTTACAAATGATGATGCCATAATGAACAGTGCAAATATTTTTTCTTTGAATGGATGATTTTTTTTCATGTCTAATACTCTACAAACATTTATGAGAAGTAATTAAGTAGAAATAGAATCTTTTCTATAACTACACATAAATCTATTTCGTATGTATACATCTCGACTAAATCCAAAAGGTCTATTCTAAAATATAAGCATTATAATAATTTAGAAAATTATTTTGAAATAAATAATTTTGAACTCTTCTCAAAAATTTCTTCATCTAGACAACAAATTATTTTATCTGAACTACACAATAAAGTTAACACATAAAATAATCAAAATCGCTGCCACTGGAACTTCACCTGCACAAACAATACTACAACATTCAAACGTTGATCGATAATTATTGTGAAAGGGATACAACAGCATGCAAATACAAGCAGATCAAACTAACAACTAACATGCATGACACATCAATAGCAGGAAAGTTTTTCTCTGCATTCTATTTGGTATATAATTAAAATTGAAATAACTCATTTTTCTTTATTTAATTACTGTAAAACAATTGCAAGTTTTGTTTTTAAACGAATCTTATTATTTCTTAATATATATATATATCTATTTTAATTTTATATTTACTAAAACATTTTATGTCAATAAATGTTTCAAAAGTTTTATAGTCAATTACGAAGTCATTTGTTAAATTATTAATCATTAATAGCGAACGATGCAAGTTTGGAATGCATTTGCAATATAATGAATCGATACCTTAAATGCAATTTTTACATGCATAATCGATTTGTTTTTATGTAGCCAAAGGTTATTTAAAGTATTCTTTTTTCATTGTTTTGTAATTTTTTTAATATCAATAATCCAAACAAAATAAAGATGTTTTAACTGTGAAGAATGACCAAAAACACTATGTATGTGTGTGTGTAAGTGTGCGCGCTCGCGGGTATTTCATTAATAATATCACATAGAAGGTTTTGACTAGAAGTATACAAAAATACAGCTTCAAGAATATTAAAATTCTATAGTTGCAAAAAATTACAAAAGACCCCAATTAAATACGATATTTTGACATTGTTCCTTTTAATTTGAATAATATTAAAATTTTTCATTTTTTTAAAATAATTTTTTTCTTTCTTTTCTCCTATGAATCTAGAGATCTTTTTGACTTTAGAGTATATTGTTCTTTTGCTGCATAAATTCAATAAATTTTTCATTGGGACTATTTATTAAAAAATTTGCAATTTTTGCTGCAATAAAAATAATTTTAAAAAATATTTCTACCACTTAGAGTAAATTTTAATATCTATGATAATTAAATTAATTTTTAAAACAATGATAAATAGTGATAGTTCCTTATAGTATAAACAGAAATGTATTAAACTTTTAAAATTTTACTTTAGAACAAATTTTCAAAAACATTTTTAAACAAATAGATTATTTAATTTTGGTTAAAATTCTTAGGTTAAATGATGATAATTTAAATACTAAATAGCAAAACTTGCTCTAGAAATTTTATTAAAAAATGAAGAACTATTTTAAGAGATTTTTCTGAGGTATTCTTGGATTTCCTCTTTTCCGTCACTCATAAAACGTGTTCGCTAATGGCACGCGTCCAATTTCTGATCTAGCTCTCTTATGAATTCAAAGCAATGTTTATTATTTTGGCTATTTTTATTCCTGCTCAAGCTTTGCATTTATTTTTCTATTCATTAGAAGTGCAAAATCCATTTCTGCAAAAAAATATTTTGTTTCCATAGTAGAGACCGAACTAAGTCTAGTTTCTAATATATATGTATTAAAAGAATCATGAAATTAATTTCTAATTATATTTAGAAAACATAGTACTTTTAAAATTTATCTTTTAATTTATGCAAATTTGTAGCATTTTGGAGTCATTTCTTTATATATAATTAAATTATGTTTTAAGAATTTAAGGTTGTTTAAAATTTTATTTTATTATTTATAAGTGAATTAATTTTGTTCGTTCTAGTAAAAAAATTTTAGTAAAAATATTAAAAAAATTACTGAAAATTTCAGAACTTTTTAATATTTATTTTAGATGAAAAACCCCTGAATTATGATTAAGCGTGGAAACTTTATATCATTTATTTCATAAAATTTTTTCAAATATGTTACATTTATGATTTTCTGATATTTTTTTACAACATTTTGCGATTTTGAAACAACAAATAATTTCTTTTGTTTTTTTTAATTATAAATAAAACTGACAAATTTGAGACAGGTCCCAGCAACGATTTATGTAGGATTTTTCACTCAATTCTTTCCTATGAAATGTGTTAAATTTACTATGTTTTATGCTCTTACATATATTTACTCATTCCGTATCTTTGATCTATTAGAAGCATGATTTGAATACAGTATTTTAATGAATGCAATAGTAACATACTTAATGCTGCCTGTATAAATATATAATTTGTTAATTTGATTTTTTACTATTAGTAAAGTTATTAATCTTATTATTCATTCTAACTCTCTGAATATTTTATCTGTATTTAGAAATATCTATAAATTAAATTTTTTAAAATTTAAATCACAATCCAAAGATATTCTTTTGCGTTATACGAATTTAAATGTTGTAACATTGGTTTTCTGTATTTAGGCAAAAGGGCCTTCTTTCTATGTACAATTTATTTCAGAGTGTTGGGAAATAGAAGTCTCTATTTCTGAAATATTTATCAAATTTATACCATTTGTTAGAAAAAAATGTAAATGTTTCATTTTCTTAAGATTTCATGGGAAAATTTTATAATAGCTGAAGTAGAATAAATATACTTTAGTAAATATAGCAGAATAATATCTTTCTCCTCTATTTACAATTTGAAGTGAAGTTAAAATACTTTTCTATCCTAGAATACTATTATTTTCTAAGAATCTAGATTCTTTGTTTTTTTTTCTAAGGAGTCAGATTTCTATTTTATTTATTTTTTATATTATACAGAATCTTATTTCTATTATAATCTTTCTTATCCCAATTAATTTTTCTTGATTCAAATTCGTGTTCACATTAAATATTTCTTAAGTTCAAAATTAATTGCTTTTATGTAAAAAAATAAGACATATTATGCTTGTAGTTTTAATTCAACAGTCTCAAATATTTATTGGTATGCGTATTCGCTATAGTAAATACCAAGTAATGAAACTTATGCAGAGAAGGTCCAGGATAGGCGAGGAGATTGGGTGACAGGGGGTGTGCAGGTGGTTTGGATAGAGTAAGGTATCGATATTTCTACTCACCCTTTCGTGGAGTGTCCAGTGCTGGGGGAAAACAAAAGGATAAGGTTCAAAATGAAAGATTTAATTTCTTTTAATAACTACAATATAGGGGACTTAAGTGATTTAGCAACAATATTTAGAATTAGAAATACGTATCTTAAATAATATTAAATGAAATTTTATACGAAAATATATAAAAAATATTAGAGAATAAATCCAGGGCTGCAGCAAACAATCAGTTCTTAAGTACACTTATTATTCATTGTTCGAGGAATAGATGAAAATCAATTAGTTAAATATACATATAATACATAATTTTTCTCCTTAATAGATTCTCCGTTGCTAAAAAAATTGAAATCAATAAAATTCATCGAGTAAAACTTATTTGCCACAATAATGATATAAAAATAAAATAAGTAATTCTCCCTGGATAGCGTAAGATATGCCTTATAATGTTGTTATAATATCTAGCTTTCAGAATATCGAACACTGTTGTGCAAATGCTGCACAATAGCTTGTGCTCTAAGGACTATTTTTTTTTTGTATAGATAACTTAATAAAATTGCAATCAGGGATTTGTAAAAGACTTCAGAAATTGTTGTTTCAGTAAATTAAAAAAATAACAATAATTCCTAAGAATTCTGAAATTAGAATAAGAAATAAGAATTATGAATTGTTTCAGTAAATTAAAAAAATAATAATAATCCCTAAGAATTCTGAAAGCTAAACGGATAAATGAATACCATAAAACGCAATTAAAGAGAAAATTTCATTATGATCTTAATCAAAAAGTTTTATTTAGAATGAAAATAAAATAAATAAATTATTCTTAAATCTTCAAAAAGCTTTCATTTTGAAAGCTATGTTGTTCTTTAAAACTTAATTTATTATGAAGAAGGTTCATAACAAATCATAACAAAATAATAAGCAAATCATAACAAAATCATAAAAATGCAGCCAGATTTTATTTCATACTAATGAAGAGTTTTATTATTAAATGTATAAAAATGATTACTTAAATATCATTGACTAAATGTTAAAAAATTAATTACTATTTAAATATATATTTTAATATATATATTGATACTTTATTAGTTATCTTAAGCTAAAACTCTCAAATCAGGTAAAATTTAAAAAAAATACAAATTTACGATATAACATGAGCGAGCATTAAAATAAAATATTTCAATAAAGAAAAAAATTATTTTTAATAAATATTACTAGAACCATTTTTCTGTTCTAGAAATTGCTTGCTCAGAGTTGAATTTTTAAAAACAATTATTAATTGGTAACAAGATATTACATGAACTAAGCATTTTAATTATATTAACTATGAAAATAGTTGTATTAACATGAAAATAAGTTTTGAACAGTAAAATGTTGCTATTTCATATGAAATCTTAATGTGATAAGACAAGCTTTAAAAATTCTTTATCAACAATTCAATAAATTTTATTTTAAAAACTATACAACAGCCTCAATTGTTATATTTTATTGAAACATTTTTTAATATTTTTTTATATATTTATATTTATATTACATTTTTGATTTACAAGATTATTAGTTATTTAAATTATCTTTCTAATATGCATATTTTTTTTCTTTTTTCGATTGAACAATAATATTGCATTGAAAAATTATTAATTTATATGAATGATATTATAAGATGCGTTTGTTGGACACAAACAAAATTCTTAAATTCTAATATCTGCAATGAAAATGGTAAAAAGCAATTAACTTTTTAAGAAATCTTCTTTTGGTTTTACAGTTTTTGTTCCAACTTTTTAACAAACAGTTTCACTCATAAAATTTTATTTTACGATGTTATACCTTCGAATAATTATAAAATTCAGTGTCAAATGTTGTACTAATGTTGGGTTGGATAAGAAATTTGGAGAGGAAGAGGTATTACGCTGAAAAAATATAAAGGGATCTAAAAAATCTTCTTCAGAAATTCTTATCAAAATATGTATCTTCATTATCCAGAAGCCATCGTTTTTAAAAGTATTACTTTCATTTACATTAAGTTCAAATATTCATTAAAAAAGCAGAGATTTTATAATATGAATATAATGAAGTATTTACATAGTATAACAGATTTCTTGTCATTATATTTGATGATTTTCAAATATGAATGAAAATGTTTCATGTATTAAAATTTAAGATTTTTAAATAATAGTTATATGCAATAACAAGATTTGTTATGCAGTATTGTTTGGAGAATATCATGAATTTCCAAACGCGCTAGAATGATATTTTCAATACATAATATTATGACTCTCGAGTTATACTTTTTGTCATGCATTTGAAAACGAGTAATCGAAGCCTTTTATTTTCAAAAACAAACTATGATATGAAGGAACCAATGACAGTTCCTCGTTTTGTTCTCTTTAGATGTAATGGCGTGGTTTCTGTATAAGGAAGAGAAATGCCATTTCTTATTTTGAAGCTTTGCTAAAAGGATATAAAATCTTTTATTTCACATATAAGAAATAACGCCAGGAAAAATATTCATCATACATTTTTAAATAATTTTTTCCTAGAGAATTGGACAATATTTGATTGCATTGACAGATTAGTGCATAACTAAAACATTGCAGTTTTTTATTACATATTTTTAAAATTATTTGCATTTTTTAATTTATAAGTGTAGTCACACAAATAGTATATTTAAAATGCATTTTAATTTACTTTGTTTATTGTATAATCGGTTGCTCTGTTTAGTAAATTATAATTATTAAAAAACAACTCTTTAAATAAATGGGGCATATAGTTTTCCTTAATGCTCAAATTTATTTCAAACTTTCCAACAGATGGAAATGTTGGTTCTTCTTGATAGCTTCTTTACTGTATAGTAAGTTAATTAATATACAGGAAATCAAGTTATAATATGATATATGAATCACAGAAAATTTGATACTAGGGACTTCGGATAAATGTTTTTGAGAAACCAAATGAATATATGATCAATTATTACAAATGAAAAAACACTTCATCTATTCTACTTCTTATCAATCTCGGCTATAATAAATCTGAGCATTATTCCTAATTTTTAAGCTATACCGAAATTTTCAGTTCTTCAAAATAAATAGTCCTTATGTTGAGATAATAGTAAATAATGAAAATAAAAAGTTCTATCATATTTTGATGTGATTTGAAAAAAAAAACATCATTGATATAAAATTACAATGCTTTCAAATTCAGGGATTATCCTTCGAAAAAAATAACCAGGCTTCAATACTTAAAAAATGCAGCAACAATTTATTACTATTGGATCAACAAACTTATTTCTTCAACTCTCAAAAATTATAATGAGATACGTTTCTTCTCTGAATCCATGAAATATTATTGAAAAATTCAATATTTTAAAACTGTTATTCTTAATTACATTGCAAAACTAAATTAAGTATTTAGATTTATTATTTCAGGACTTTTAATGATAAAAACTGCTTGAAAATTTCCAAATATTTTATAGTTCCAAAAAGTTTACGAATAAATCATAAATCAGGAATTTAAGGCAATGACATTTTTTTGCAATTGAAAATAATTTGTTAAAACCAAAATTGAAAGTATTTTGCAAAGTAAAATTATCTGATTTTCTCGCAAAAAGTTAACAGAGGTAGGCAGAAGACTTACCGTGAGGCATCGATGAAGTAGATGATCAATGACGCTATACTAAGTAGGAACACCAGCACCACCTGCAAAAGATGAGTAAATGAATTAAACTGGAAACAGAAACAAACTGAATGAATAGTAATACTTTAAAAGATTATTTGTCATGAAATAGAGGGCCTTCCTCATATTTTAACGTTAATATCAATTGCCTATCACAATGGATTTACTTCAAGAAAAAATACTTCTTTTTTTCCCCCTTCCTTTTTCTTATTATAATTCACAAAAAAGATTAGAAATTTCGTTCAAAATTTCTATGAATTATTTGAAATTTATGATAATAATTTGAATGAAAATAGTGGCACAAATCTCTTAAAAGGAGTGACGGAAATTTTAATTCTGTATTTGGAAGAGAAAGATTTTTGAATTATAAATGTTAAATTATGCTATATGCTTTTGCATTTGTGACTAACTATCTACTACAATTTGTTGAATTGCGAAGCTTATGTGTATAAATTGTACTTAGAGATGAACTCATGATCTTTAAATTATTGCCATCATACAAAAATTCTTCTAGTAATGCTAAAAAATATTAATACAAAGAAGTAAAAAAAATAATTTGTTTTTTATTTTGCAATTAATTTCTACGGAGTTGATAAAAATCTAAATAAATTCTTTTCCTTTGAATAGTTTTCATCAATCGGTAAGGATAGCATAAACTAGTAGAGCTCATATAAGAAATATTTAGTTTATATATATATGCTAAAATATGATGTTTAAAAATTACCAAATTGACATAGAAATTTAAAGAAGTCGGTCAGTAATTCGATTTCAGTCATTAAAGTTTGAGTATTTGTAAAATCCTAATGATGTAAAAATATGATTCCTTAATGCTGAGATTGTTTTTCAAATTTTAAACATCTCTGAAGTGATTAATGATTAGGATTCCTCATATTAAAACCAATCGATTTATTGTCATTTTCGCTTCCCAATGTGATGGTATGTAGATTATTATGATCTGTGCAGGAAGCAACAGGGCAAATGGTGGAAACATTTCTTTAATAATCACATTCACACACTTAAACATACACTAACACAAAGGCAAGACATTCACGCGCGCGGCTTCACAGTTCAGCATCACATCTCATTCTAATTACAATCGCAATGCATTATGGATGACATATGGAATGGCTTAATCAGGTATCGCCATCTAGTATCCAAAAGAGAAGATAAGTGTAATGCAACTGCTACATCCTCCCCCTCTGGCTCCGATGACGTCCCGGCAAGGAGACAGAATTTGAATTGTAATGCAACTGCTACAGAATGATTTTGAAATCCCCTTATGTTAAAATCAATTGACTTCATTTTAATTTATAAAATCTTCTAACGTTAGCATAATTTTGATGTATGAAATATTGAATTTAATTTTCAGAGCGACAGGTTATGAGTAAAAAATAGTATTTTTATAAGATAAAGCAAAACTTCGGCAGTTATTTTTTGAATGAAAGTTCTTCAATGTGTAATGGGCATTTATGTAATAGAAAGTTTATGCAATGATTATTTTTTCATTAAAAAATGAAATAGAAAATTGTTGACATGGCCTATTAAACTTGTTTAAATACGCTTTCATATATTCGTTAAGTTATATACAGATTAAAGAGCATTCTTTAGTAATTTATTTCTATTATTATAGTGAAAATGATTTACTCTGCAACAAAAATTGATACTCATTTTTATGCTTCGTAACTTCTAAAACTATTATATATTTATATTTCAGATGATTTAAATGATTTTTAAATGTTATTTTTATGGATATTCCTAAAATTTCGTGTATATATATATATATATATATATATATATATATATATATATATATATTATGCCTTTACTATGCTTACAGTAACTTCAAATGATAATGAATGCTATGTAATTAGCCATGTATTCATTCTATCTTTTTTTATTTTATAGTAGTTTCAGCAATAATGTTATTTTGCAGTTCAAGTGTCGTTCAATTAAAAATTTATATACTTTCAAACACTAATAGATATCTATCCTTTATCTTCACTGAAAGCATTCTTCTCTTAAACAAATATTTTTTTTAATTATAACGATATATTTTGGAAAACGAATATAAATTCTTAAATCAAACTTTAAAGACAATGTGATTCATTTTTAAGCAGGCTTTAAAATTAAAACTGTACCAATTTTCATTTAGATATGTTTTTATTCAGATGTTTTTTGTAATGATACATTAGTATAAAATTTTCAGCAATTCCATATTACATTTATTACACTATCTTAGAAAGACCAGAAAACATATCTGCTTCTGCTTTCACCAGAATTTTAGATGTACATCAAATTTAGGTATTGATTAGGAAATTTAGGTAATATATCAAGGTATTGGTTCTTTATGCAGAATTTATTTATACATATTTGAAAATTATGATTCGAGAAAATCCAACACAAGTTCGAACTGCTTTTGCACCGAAATTGTAGATCTGTATCCAATTTTAGGCAAAATTTAGTGGCAAAAGTAAGTTATTTTTTTTAATTAGTCTCGTTTATCTTTACTCTTCAATGAAATTAAACCAAAAGTTTACTATATTATGGAAGAGTAAAAGAAAGAGTCGAAGAAAGCATTTCCGCTGGTTGAGGATTTAAATTTTAATTTGCAAATAGACTCTGTTAAATTTCTTCCATATTATATTTCTATATAGCTGAGAAGATTTAATAGTAAGGGATATTTTACAAACGATTAGAAAGATATATAAAGCTTTTGACTTTTTGCGTTGATGTAGAAAACAGAGATCAATTTTAAGATGAATATTAATTCTGATAATGAACCATTTTCTGACATAATAGTTATTGCATACTAATAGATAATAAATGTACGATAGTATTATTTCTGATAATTGCCATTTCTGAGATCAATGCCTGTGATTTTTTCCATATCTCTTATTTCTTATGTAATGAAAGTCGAAAGAGTGGAAATCATAAACCTTTATTTTCGTTTAATGAAATATATTTAAGTTCCCAATAATAATAATAACTGACGTATATTGCCATGAATTTTGATTATGATTAGCATGTTAGTTGCCATAGAGGACAAACATCTGATTATTTCAATGACGCCGTAGAAGATCATAAGTGACCTGCAAGTAGACTGATCATTGAATCATCGTTCCGTGCTGCCATTTCTACTCTCTATGTATTTCTCTACCTAAACCAACATAGCCCTTCTGCATATTGCTGCAATTTTGCCTGATTTGAAAGAAAAATTATATGCTCATTTGTAGTGATATTAATCCACTAACACCGATAATTGTACATAAGAAAAACTTAAAATTTTGTTTAAAACATATAAAATTATAAAATATTAATCCTCTGTACTCGGAAAAGTAATTCGAGCCTAATTATTAACCAAATGCAAAGACTTGTATATTGCTCCTAAAAATAAATATCTATAATTGTTTTAAGTTATATTCTCCCCTTTAATTATTTTGAATCTTCTTACTACTCTGCAGGTATTTTTAGCAATAAAAATTAAATAAATAAAACGCCAAAAGGATTCACCATCTTGAATGGTGAGTGAGAATCAGCATGGGGAGCAAAGAGGTGTGCAAAAGGGTGTCACCAGTGCAAAGGTGTAAATTTATTTATAAATCTTCACAGAATAAGTAAAAAATGCTTCAGTCATTTACACAAATTTCTATGGAGATTAAATCATATTACTCTCATATCCAAAAGATATAGCTATAATCAGACTATTTATTCGATTTTAGAAAACAAGATTGATGCTTTCAAATCTTGAATGACAAAAATTCAGAGATAAAATTAATAAATTTTAGCTCTGCTACCTTCATTTTTTTTGTGTGTAAGTCTGGGATATTAGTCCTTTGCCTTTGAGATGGAGGGGCTTCAAATGAGTAAGGCTTTAATTTTTCTTCTTATGAACGAAAAATACTTCTATAGTATGTTTAGACAAAGCTTTCGTTACTTCTAGGGGGCATGTGTTCTCTAGTGAAACCACAAATTAATCTACCTGTTCCTATTCAGGTGGCATAAGTCATTTACGTAGATTTCCTTGTTAAATATTGCATTCTGGTGATGTTCTTTATTAATAAATGTTAATAATTCAAATGCTAAAAACATTTCAAGTTAGAAATGATTAATCAAATATTTTTAAGGATTGAAATTTAGTTATTTCATTTTAATACTTTTATATACAAATCAGTTCATAACTTTATTTCTTTCTCTTGTTTCCTTTCATAAGAACCCATCAGCCTGTTTCTAAAATTAAACTTTGTACTCCACATAAATGCATATTCTTTTCTAAATATGGTTATGTCACATAAAACTATTGTATTCATAAAATGCAAAGGCGAGCTATTATGGTTATGCTCGGTAATAATTTTAAGAGTCTTTCACAGAACATGAGAGAGCTCCTTTTATGGACCTTATAGTAACCTTTATCTTCTTTGGAAAGTATCAGATGCATTTTATATTTTTCACCCTCGAATTTTTTTATGAATGCTATTTATGGAAGATATGACCCAGAAAATTCAAAGAATACGTTTAATGCTCCCTTTGTATAAAATAATTCTTACACCACACGTCTTCAAAACTACTGAAACTTTAGTTATGACCTATATAGAAACGACAGTTTCCAACAGACTGATGATTTCACAGAGAACGCATAAATGTTTTATTCCTAAACTTTAACCATTGTGAGACCCTGTGCCTTTAGGAGATTACAGAAAAAAAGTTTCTTGCAGTAAATGTCTTGTACTATAGCTTGCATGGAGCTTTTATATTGGTTTTCAGGGAGATCTTTTAGATGGGAAAAAATGAAACCTCGAGTTAAACATTCTCTACACAACTCGTAGGCAGAAGATAAATTGCATCATTGAAAGTGAGAAAAAAGTACATTGAAGAAAAGAAAACAAAAATTCATCTTGAATCGGTTTTTAACTTTTTCACAATCATCCTGCTTCGCACCCCCTTCGAACGTGAAGCTCAAACATTTATCTTCTTTTGTATGGTTTTAGAGAAGGAAAATTTAATTTTACCTGTTCTGAATTAGATCTTGCGATTTGTTGGAAGATATATAATTTGCAAATAAAAATGAAGCAGGAGACATAATTCATAATACTTTCTTAATAGATTTAAAATTGTGATTCGCTGCTGCAGAGATAATAAAAAACATTTTAAACATTTTTTCAGCAAATTTTTAAGCCAGTGCTTTGAAAGCATGGATTTTCAATCTGTATAAATTTTATTATAAAAATACTTTTACAATTAAATTTTAAAAAAATTATTTATGAATAGACAACTCTTTCGTTCTCATATGTTTTTAATGGATTTAATCTTAGATTTTCAATAAAAAATGTAATATTTTTGATTTTTTCCAAAATAAGACAGAAAATACTGATTCTCAATTCTTAAACTATTTAAATGATCAATTTATTGTATTCACGATGACATTTAGAACTTGGAATAGTTCATTGAGTGCAATGTTTTTTCCTGAAATATTCTTTTGGATCATTATTTTCATGTAATATTTCAATGTATGAAAACTTAAGTTCAATAGATATCATGCTCCTGCAAACGTCATGTAAACGTTAACAATTACGAAGTCCCACCCAAAATAGTTCATGTATTGTTTCTGAATGAAGCGTCAATAGAACTAAACTAAACTTTTGTGATTATGAATAAAATTTCAAATAATACACTACAAATATTCTGCAAATTAATTATATGCTTTGCAAGTCTACTCTATCAGAAAAATATTTAAAAATGCATACTATTTTTAATTGAATAAGAATTATTAAAAATGAAAACTTCCCAGCCAGGCACGAACCCTGATCTTCCGCATACCAATCTGTTACCTAGACAACCATGCCATTGGGATTATCCGGACGAGAGTCAAGATAAGATATAAGATATAAGCAAGATATAAGCTTTACCCAAAGTTTGAGCACCATTTTCTCGGAATTGACTGGCCATTGCGTTTTAATATTTTCATGAGTGAACATTATAAATATATACTATCATTATACTAAATCTCATCCCGATCTCAGATTTCAACCCCTTGTGAGATATTTTTAAGTATCAACTTTATAAAAATGAAATCACTATCACTTACAATACTGGATAAAAACTGTTTCCATTTTAAGGGGAAAAAAGGGGATTTTTATGATAAATTCTCATAGAAATTAGCAATATTTTGTTAAACTAATAAATTATTTTAGAATAACAATGTATTATTGGTAATAAAAAATTGAGATGAATTTAAAAGCTAATTTTGGTTATCAAAATGTGAAAATATGAGTAACCTTGTCATTAATAATCATTAATATTTTGAATGAAACATACACTTCTTTTCTTTATGAATTCCTATAACTTTATTTTAGAATAAAATATATCACTAATACTGCTGCATTTATAAATATTTTTAATAGAAATCATTAAAAGCTTAAAAATTGCATTTAAGCTTTTATTTACAGAGTATTGAAGACTAAAAAATCACTTAAAAACTTTTACTTCTGTTGAATTTGAATGCATTTTCATTCATCTATGTATTGATTATTTTCCAATTTTCTTATTTAAAATAAGAAATAGTCCAATTAAAATTTTGTGGGGGAGGTTCTGAAAGAGAAAAGGGCATTTTATTATTTTTATTTCATTTCTTGTGAGATATTGTTATGATGAATTAAAAGCTTCTGGGCATTTTTTGTGAAAGAATCTCATATGCACCAATCAAAGAATTTTTGTCTAGATAAAATATGTATTCCATGTCCATTTAGTTTGCTTGCACAATAAAAAATGCTAAAATCTCCTATAAATAGACAAAAGTGACCAAAATCCCTGGCACATCACAGTCGACGAATATCGAGCTGCAGATCTTTTCGCGATTCTCATTGGTTCGTAGCGATGCCCCTCGTTTCCATGACGACAGCCATTAAAGCCTGTTGCTTTTTCCCTGAATGACGTCAATACTGACGTCACGAAACAATCTCGAATGAAAATGTGATAGAGATTGAACAAAAAGCCTTGATAGTGCAAGGATAAGAATTTTTATCTTTACCGATTCTGCTCTATTTCTTGACATTTAGTTCGATTTTTTAACTATGGCTTCCGGATAACTTTTTGGAAAAATACGAATGTTCTTCTTATGTCAGAAATCAATATAAGGATTCATTAATTAAATTTTGTTTGTAGATCGAAGAAAGCTTAATAATGGCCAATTTAATATCAATTTTCCGACCTTTGAATTTGTATGGTATCATAGGAAAAGAAAATTCTTGCTTTACATTTGTTAGTTGCTGTAGTGATAGATACCACATCAGCGTTTAAAATAAAATTTATAATCGAAAAGTCTTTAAAATTAATCGAAAAAGTGTAAAATAAAATAAAACTGATTTATATTCATGTGTCACAAGCCCAGGAGGCATCAATTTAGTTTTGGACTCTACTGCATAGTTTGTAGAAGGGATGTGCCACTTACGAATATAAGAGAACTTGGGCGGTTATGTTTGTCGTTCGATTGTCACATGATTAATTTTTCCTCTATAACAAAGCCCATTTTCATTTAAAAAAGGGTAACCAGAAATTAGTGCAAAGGGTCATTTATATCATATATATGTAATAACGAACATAATTAAGAAACATTATTAAAAGAAGAATTTTATTCATTGTTATATATTTAAATAAATATTGTTACCTTAATTCAGTGAATGAAATTAATAAGACGCATTTTAAATATTTTTCTCTTTTATAAAAAGGAATAAAAACTGATTCCTTATTAAATCATATTTCGAAACAAAACTTTTTTTAAAAAAACTACAGAAGTGACAGCCAATAATTAAAAAGTTATTTAAGTGTGCAACCCTTAGGAAAAAAGCAAATTTAACAAATAAAGGTAATCCATAAACAATTTTCTCTTTCTGCCTTGGTTTATTAATTAATGCTTAGTGTAATTTTAATAAATTATGCAATTTCTGAACATTAGGAATTATGAATCTGAAATTCTGTTTTGTCTTTAATTTCTATTATTTAAAATATTATTCTATTTCTACTGAATGAGCTGAGAAGTTTGCATTTATTCTATTC
Organism: Argiope aurantia; assembly: GCA_026543865.1. Classification (NCBI taxonomy): domain Eukaryota; kingdom Metazoa; phylum Arthropoda; class Arachnida; order Araneae; family Araneidae; genus Argiope; species Argiope aurantia. The sequence goes on along the minus strand of JAPMOR010038815.1, from coordinate 384,051 downwards.
ATGTGTGCAATTCTAGTAGCACATAGACATATATGAATGGAATTATAAGGCATAGGAAAGAGAATTCCCTTAAAGCTGAAATGAGATTCCTGGAGCAAATGGCAAGAGGGAGAGAGAGAGGGGGGGCAGCAATTTGTCTCTTCAACATTTCAAACTCATTAATTTTTTTAAATTATTAGTCAGAACTAGTGTGGGTGTCTGTCCAAAAGTTTTCCGTATGTTCTCGACTAAAAGTAATTTTCCGCTTCTCTTGCATAACTTTTTGGACTTTAAATAAGGCCGCGATTCGTGAACACTAATTATGAAATATCATTGACGTGAATTTAGCATTTTTACTGAATATATTTTGCGAAACTGTATTTTGGACAATTTTTTACCGCCTGATTGAAGACAAAAATTTGACACGGAGATGCAGGTGCAGTGAATCACAAAATCGCATTTCGAATTTCATTTATTTCGTTTATGAGATATAGCGTTTACATGCGAATAAACAGCTTAACAAACATAAAATTTGATAAGAGTACACATTTTAGATGCAAAGCCTTATAGAGTTATCGCGTTCATAGACAGATAGACGTGGTTCCAAAAAAGTGTTTTCTGAAGAAGAGAGAAGTGAGAAGTCTGAAACATGGCGATTCATCTAAATTTCAAATTCGATTTTTTAACAATCAGTACTTTCTCTATATTTCGAATATAAAAAAGAAAAAATTAAAACATTTTAAATTTAAGTTTGGGACTATAGAGGCGATAACAAGTGAAAGTGATACGTGAATCCAATAATATTTTACAAAAGCTGATTACCGAAGAGAAATTAAGAAGTTAAAATGTCTTTTAGTAGACTGAAAATGGAAACGATTTGTTTTGCATTATCCGATTTTTGAACGAAGCACCCTTTCGTAAGTTTTGTTTTCTACGGATCATTTAAATTGAAAAATTAATTTCCTTTTGCATTTAGAACGTAGATTAAAAAGGTAGAAATTTGGATTCCCACAATAATAAAAAGCAATTTATTATTTTCTCTCATTTATTAATTTTTCCTGATTTTTTTCTTTAAAAAATTTTAGTGCTTTGTAAAATTTAAAATTAAACTATTAATTATCCAAAGGTTGAAAAATAGTAAAATCGAGGAAGGTATCCAAAGAAAAATGTTTATTTTCCCAATATTTGGAATTAATTCTACAAATATGTTCGACGTCACTTAATGAATTATTCGATAAAACAATGAAACTCTAAGAACAAAACATTTATACATCATTATGAGCATTCCAGAAATTTCAGTTTACTGCAGTATATTATAATTTTATCAAAAAAACGTTTGCTTCTTTCATTTAATAGAAAAAAGTGTAGAAAGCCGAAAAACAGAAAGTCTGAGATTTATGTACAGAAATTGTTTACACATTTTTAGAACGATTTTGGGATTGTTTAATTTATAATGTGAAATGTTTTTTTTTAATGTGAAGACTATTTTTTTTAATGTTTGATAAGATACTCTTTTTTTTTTCTGGACTATAAATCAGCTTTATGATTTCCATTAACAGAAGGGTTTTTCGTAAAATTTCCAGGGTATAAATTTCCATTTATCTTCTATTATTTCTTAGAGTTCATCAATCTTAGTGGGTTGATGCTTAGAAAGGGCTAATTTCCACAGATTAAGGACACAATAGTTCATAGATGTAGCCTCAAAGAATCTATTGAAAAGGTATAAATGCAATATCTGTATCAATCTTCATTTTTTCAGGAATATTGTAGTACTTGTAGCTTTGTCTTGATAAAGTATCATTCTTAGAAAGTCATTGGGATAAAGAAACGGAATTGCGTCTGTATAATACCGAGCGTAAAACTTTATCTTGAGAGTCGTTGAATTGATTTCAATATTTTCACCAATTTTCTCTTTTTATTTTCTTTTGTGGAAAAACCTGTGGCAATCATACACCATATACCAAAACCTTCTTCCTTCGAGTTCACAGAAAAAGTTTTGAACAATTTTTCTTCTTTGCTTTCTATTGTAAATCGACTTATTTTTATTGCAATCATTTAGGTAAAGCTTTGCTTCATCAAGTGTCACAATTTATTTCATTTATCTCCTGTTAAATAATTTTCATATAACTACAAACTGTTTTGTGTTCAGCCACATGCCTTGACAAAAGGTGCCGAAAGATTGTGCTTTTTTTCTTTTAATTCTTTGCATATTATTTTATTTATTATTACTACAGATTTATTTAAAGATTACGAAATCGACTTCTGTGATTCATCTTGTTTTTTGTTGTTGTTGTTGCCAGTGATTTAGAAATATTTGAAATGATACATATCTTTTTTGGGTATTCATTTGGAGTCTTCTTTTTTTTAGAAATAATGATTGAAGTTCTCCTCTTTCCTAATAATACTGATACTTATTTTTCACTTGAAAATTTTAATCCCATGATTTCACAACGTTTTTGAATTATGGAATAAGAATGTTTCTCTTCGTAAGGCTCAAAAGTATATCCTTCAATCTACAACTTCTCTACATGCGATATTTTAAAAGAAGAATAAATTTAAAAATAACAGACGATATTTCTCACCTCAAATAATAAGTTGTTGACAAAAAACTTTATTCATTTTAGTTATCAAATTCTTTATCAGAATCACTCTAAAAATGCGTAAATATTCTCTGCATTTCTTTTCACACCTGAGAGATGGAAGACTCAATTTTTTTATTGAGTTTCTTCATTTAATATTAACATTTCATATGTATATATGCCATTATTAATAAAATCTGAATTAATTATTTTCTTATTAAGAAAGATGAGAGAATTTTTACCACAATAAATCTTATCTTGGAAAGAGAGCATTTATTCAGGTAAAAGTGGAATGCTTTATTAAATTACTGGGGATTAGGGCGAGGGTATTTTCAGTTTAATATTACAGAAGCATATTTTTTCCAAAATAAATCCATTACACGTATTAAATGTTTTGGGAATTTTATATGTACGTTCTCTTACTTGTATTTATATTTGTGAGCCGATTAATACTGTGTTCATAGTATTTTAATAATTTAAGATTTCTAGTTCATAAATTTTTGTTATGTATTTTATATTTTTATTACCTATTTTGATGTAAACAAAGCTAGAGAGAAAAAACAAACATTGCTCATTTATTTAATAATTCAAACGAGATTTCAATCGCTTTCTTTCTCGGATTTTTTTTTTCATAACTGCTGCATTTAAGATAAGCTCATATTAAAACAGTTATTTTCCTTACTTACTTAGGGAAATATTTATATAATTTATATTGTTTCTAATCAAAGATAATGAGTATGCTTTAGAGACTGAAGATATTATTAGCACGAATATTTATATAAGAAATGATATGATTAAAATTTGTATAAAAACTACATTTGCGTAATTTTATTATTAATATTTTTTTTTAAATTTATTTAATTTTTCTTCATTAGATATTTTTTAATGCTCAATATAACTACAATTTAAAGTATTATTTTAATAAATTTCGCAATTTCCAAAAAATGAAGCGCTAGAAATCTATTGCATACACATTGGTAATATTAAAAAAATATTAACAAATTTAAATGTAAGAAAATGGATGTTGATATATTTATCATATAAAACAAAATGTATCACAAGACATATATATATATATAGTATTTATTACTTAATTTCATTTAACAACTGGGCACCAGTGTTTGGGTGACTTTGCAAAATTACAAAGTTGAAATAATTTATAAGGTAATCTATTGTTTTCTTGCATAGCTTTAAAATATTCACATAGACGAATGCTTATTTACCCATTACAATTAAGAATAATATGTAGCTATTTTTAAAAGATTGTGTTAATTTTATAAAACGGTACTATCAAAATCTTCGATATTAGGCATTAAAATAATAATAATTCATTCTCATTGTGATCGATCTACAGAGGAAAGATTTCAAGAATTTTAGAACACGAAGGAAAACTCTTTCAATTACAGAAATATTCAATCAATTTTTCACAGAAACTAAAAACTGTAACTACTATTAGCAATCAAAAGAAAAAGAAAAATGATTATTTTAAATTTCAAATGAAAAGAAATTCTATATTCGATGCATTTTTATCTTTTTTTTCATAATTAAATATTTATTAAAAAATCAAGTTTTATTATTTTAAATATTTTTGTATATTTAGTTAAAACTTGTATATAATTATATTTTTAATATATAAAAGGATATAATATATTTTGGATATTACAAAATTGTAAAATTTTTTTTTAACTTTTAAAGCAATATAAGAGGTTAATAAAAAATTGTACGATAAAAGAAAATTGATTGGAAAACTTGTGTATGTTTAAGAGGATCGGAACTTAGCATTAGCAATTTATCTTTATTTGGTTAAAATAAAACAGACAAGATTGTAATCATTCATGAAGAAAATATATGTATTCACATACTACAAATGTGGCACACCCATTCAATTTTGAAATCAATTGTGCAGGACAGATGACTATATATGAGTAATGAATGTAGCTATAAACAGATGAATAATGTGTGTAACTATGTTTATTATGTGATTATGACATCATATGATGTGACTCTGTATGATATTGATGAAATCTGATGTAGTTTAGTCGGAAAATTGTTATATTTTTGACAATTTTGTTCGTAGCCGAAAAATGATTTTTAATTCCGTATGATTTTTCGTCTACATATCTATTACCGAGAATACGAAACGGAAATAAAAATAATGCATTTATTTATTGTAATTCATTGCAAGGAAGGAGATATTTAGAGTGCATGCACAACAGCTCAATGCAATTAGTTCTTCGCTACAACTTAATCGACACAAGTTTTCTAAATATTAAACCTTTATTTTCTTATATTACCTGAATTGGGAAATTAAAATTATAGGGAATATCAATATATTAATAAATGACAAAGTTGCATCTATTCGTAACTATTCAACCGAAAATAATGTATTCATTAATTTCTATTCGAAATCTTCAATCTTAAATAATATACGAATCCGCATTTTAATTTTTATCGTAAAATTAAGACAAAATAAATAATTATTTATTTACTTTGTAATTCATTAGTTTTTTATTAATTTATTTTGTAATGAATTATTTTAATTGGTTAATTTTTAATTAAATATCAAATTATTTATATAAATGTAAAATAAAATTTTGCACGTTTATCTAGTTTTGAAAATCCCGCCTAAATCAAAATGACGAAACTTCACCTAAGAAGATGCTTTTATCAATTTTTATTTTTCTATCAAAAGGACATATGTTTGGGGTTCTGGAAAAAAGACAGCATTTTTATCAAAATTTCAGAAAATGGTTCAACTGGTTAGAAAGATTTTGTGAGCAGGTAAAAATTTATCGACAGACTGCATTTGATTTAAATGATTTCTCTTGTGTATGAAACAACAGACGCATCTGTGTTTTGTGTTTCATATGCTCCTAAAATAATTTATATTGGATTGAGAATATTTGATTAAGAATTCATTTAAGATAAAATATATCTCTATTTTCATTCCATTAGATATAATATTTTATAAGTAATTTTCCCTGTAAAACAGTTTATCGTACATGCATTGTCGTATATTAGAGAAAAAAACACTTACGATATAAGTGAAAAATAAAATTTTGTGGAGTTTCCAAGAAAATGAGCCTTTTTACAATCCAGGAAGAGCTTGAGAATAATTAGAAAAACAAACAAAAATTGATTATTATATTTTATATGTGCTTGTGGGAAGAAATAGAACGTTCACCTTTGATTATCCAAAGTATTTCTCCTCTAATTATAAAAAGGAATGGATATGTGTTTGTTGGCAATCTTCAGGACAAACCAATGGACCAACATATAACAAATTTAGACTAATCACTATTTGGATAATGAAAACATGCCGTTATGTTCCCCATAGTGATAAATATAAGTATTTATTTAACAAAAATTATATGACATGTTATATTTTTTGGCAACATTTTTTAAAAATATTCGCAAACAAAAATCTTTTTTATTTCTTAAAAATAAAATAAAAATTACTTTGTCAATAATATTAATTTAATTTAATGACAATTTCATTTTTATTAATAGTTAATTATTATTTTTAAAAATAATTTTAAATATAATTTGCAGCAATTCTTTTAATTAGTGTATAATGAAAGTAAGACTAGTTTTACTGATTCATCAAATAGTTAAACCTCGAGGGGTTATTTTTCCTACTGAAAAATTATATGCAAATTATTTCCAGTTTCCAAACTGATTGACAAAGATTAAGAAAAAGATCTTTTCAATTTTGATATTTTCTTTCCAATTTTAGTAATTTTTAAAATTCTGATGATTAAATACTTCTTTGTTACATCACCTTCTTTTTGTAACAAAATTCAATTGATTTTCCTTGCTTCGCCTTTTCTTCATTCCAGGTAAGTTTTTTCCATTAAAATAAATTAAAATATAGCAGTTATGTTGATTAGGTTTACTTTGCATTAGATCGAAAGAAATTTTTAAAATACTGTTCTTTCTTTAGCTTTAACAAATTCCCTATGTATCTATGATCTTAATACATCTTTTCCATCTACTTCAATATAATCTTCTCTGGAAATATTGTTCTTCCTTTTTGTAGTATAATGAATTAAAATATTATTTAAAATCGCATATATATTGTGCCTTGATTAGTTCAGCTTTAGTAATTAGCTTACCAAACATTAAATATAATTGCAAAGTATAAGTTCAACCTATATAAGTAATATAAGTTCAATATCACAATTTAAAAATTGATTGACGTAACTATATCAATACTTTAAATATGGCAGAAATTGAACTGAAAATTGAAAGGGCTTAGTAAGTTAATAAAACATTTTTGAATTTCACCCATTAAATATGCAAGCAGTGATTTAAAGACAATAAGTAAGAAATATAAATGTACTTGATTACGATTAATATAGGTTAAAATGTGAATAGTAAATTAAAAAGTAGTGAAATTACTTATCTATGTGCATAATGCATATTCTTTTAACATTTTTTTAAAAACATTAATAGTTATAGTGAATATTCAGATGCTAAAAGCGGTAATAAAATTTTGTTAAAATGATAATATTATAGTTCACTTTTTAAGTACAAATTCATAGTTATAGGGTATTGATAATTATGATGTAATCTTAGATTCATGTGCTTTATTTAAATTTATTAATAACTGAACAAAATTCAACACGCAGGGTGAAGACACGCAGGGTAATTTGTACGTTTAAAAGTATTCAAAAGAAAACTGGAGAAAATATTTTTAATCTGCCAAATTTTTAATTACAATTTCTTTGGAATGTAATTCAAAAATCCGTGATTTCTTGGCAAATCATGGATTCTTTCTTGTTTAAAAGTTTAAATTTCGATAAGGACCAAAACAATTATCGTTTCAATTTTATTTATGTTTTTAAATTTTATTACTTATTTTATGAGCTATTTTTGATTCTAAGTAAAAAGATGTAAAATATAATTGTTAAAATGGATTTATTTCATTAACTGTAAAATTAAGACAAGATACATTGTATTTTAATATCTTTTTAGGATATGTATTCTCTCATAATATTTTTCATGTAAATTGCAATCCAGCCAATTATAAAGGCTCAAATCCAATATCCACTATGGCTAATTTATGCTGCTGAAAATCAAATTTTTCCGTTCACATTCTGGTACAAATTGATGTGCTTTTATCCAGGAAATATAAGAGCATGCTTTTAATAGTCGGGCAGTTGATTGAATTACCGATCACGTCACTGCTCCCACATTACAACCCATCTAAATGACACACGCAATGCTCCAATGACCCTGGCGTGCCTTATTAGCAGTCTACACGGCTCCACCTGCTTCAATGGACGATTATTTTTCATAAAAATGAAAGGGTTTTACGCTTTGTAGGTTAGCTGAGCGTCAGGAAAAATAACTGCTCTCAGTTTCATTCATGGTTATAGAAATGCTTAGCAAGAGGAGAAAAAAAAAATGTTCCAGTTTCGTGTGAAGTCGAATGTGGCTACATTAAAAGGGTTACTTTGGACGAATTCCAAGGTAGGGCAAAGATGTAAAAGAAGAATCAACATATTTTGCTTTCGATCAGATTTAAATTACCTAGTGGTTAAATTTTAAATGATTGGAAAAAATATTATAATGATCTACATTAAAGATGCATGAGGGCTTTTTTTTTATCTTATGGAGAAACTTTAACCTTTACATTTATTGAATTACTATCCGCTTTTTTTTTTTGCGACCAGATTTTTTGGATAGAAATATTGGCTATTTATGATTCTTAAATTATTATTATAGGATATAATTATTTAAAATTTTAACTGGTTGTTTCATAAATAGGAATTCAATGAAATAAGCCTGCTAGAAATTAGTGAGTATGCAAATTAAAATGTGTATGTGTAACTAAATAAAAATGGATGGAAAAAATCCTAATACTGTATGCTATTTTCCAAAGAAAAAGAATTTAGCATTTTTTAGAATCTTAAATTAAATATTGGTAAAGCCGGAGACTAATTAGTGTTATGAAACAATTAAATTATTTTGAATTTCAATATCATAATAAAAATATTTTTACAGAATGTGTTTCAAATTAAATATTTAAAAAATAAGGAAATTAGAAATTAGAGAAAAATTTATATGGAAATAAAATTGATATTATTATAAAAGCAGTTTTGGGGTTTTTAAGATAAGGTAAAAATAGTTATTGTGCTACAATATTTTTGAAAAATATAGCTGAGAAACAGCTAAAAGTTGTTAAATTTTTAATTAATTCATATTTGGCTTAACATTTGAATTTCGAAAATTCTAGAGTAGCGTGCATCTTAAGAATAAATGTGCCAAATTTCCTTCAAAATTTCTTCCAAAGATCTAAATTTGTATTAAAGTATTTAAATAAACATTTATACAAACAAATAAAATTGAGTATAGTGTCTTAAAATTTTCTCGCCAAAAAATATTAGTCTTTTAGATTTTAATATAATCCGCAGAATTTATTTCCAATCTGCTGAAATTAGAATTAATGCCGGTATTTTTAATCTCTAAAAGCGGAATTAGATAACGAAATAAGCTCAAAAATATTTGTTATAAATTAAAAAAATTAATAAAATTAATTTTACAAAATTGAAGTTTATTATTTTATTCACATTAGATCTTTTCCAATTTAATGTTAGCCTACTTTATAATATTTAATTTAAAATTCAAAATGCAATTTAAATATTAAAATAAAAGAAATAAAAATTAAAAAAATAATTTTGTTCATTTTAAAATTTGAAATAAAGATAAAACAAAAACACTCCAACTGTCATTTGAAAGATTAAGGTGATATTAGAAAAACACTCAAAAAAATTAAAACATGTGGATATTTTGGAATTTTCAAAAGCTGGTCATTTTGATATAATGCAAACAGTAAAGCTTCCCGCTGCTTTATTCTGAATAACTAGTTTTCTTAAATTTTGGTGCACGTGAATTTAATGAATTATGAAAGTAAGAAAAGGAAGCAAGCCTAGTAGCTTATGTTCTTCCAAATGTGGTAATATTATGGAATCGGAAAATAAATTATTCACAGGTTTCTTTTCAAGAAGCGCTAGTCTTATGCAATTAAAATTTAATTAAATCAATCGATTAAATGTCAAACACTTTTTTTCAATCCAATTTAAGTGCAAATAAAAATGGGCGTTTAATATGCATATAAATTTAAGGATATAGAAATTTAACGAGAAAAGAATATATTACGTCATTTTGAATCGTTTCATGAAAATAATTAGCTAGCATCAGAAATTTCATTGTTAATGATGAACTATGATGTTACTCTACTCACGAATTTGAATTCGGAATTTTTGTTATAAGCAGTGTTAAAACTTAATCCACTCATTTTTATTTTTTGACTTCTAAAAATGACTGAATATCTTTGCAAAACATTTCGTTGAATACTCTTCTTCTATTCGTATTTAAAAAGTAAATCATTTATGATATTATAAAATAAGATTATTTTATAAACTATTATTGGCTAAACCTTGGATATGTTATAAATAATAATAAATATTGCAAAAATGATTTTTAAATTTTACAGTGTTTTTTATAATTTGTAATTGGACTTATTTAGATCCTTATTTCCCTATTCTATTTACTAAGTACTGATTTCTACAGAATGAAGAGCACAATTATTGTGAATCAGAAAGGCTATGAGAAGGATTTTGAATTGCTTATTTGGCCTTTTAATATTTTTCTGTTTATGTATTTCTAAGAAAATGAAGAAAAAAGTTTTCAAAATTTCAGTCTTGTTCGCATTGCTAGAAAATTTATATTGTCTTTGTACTATATGTAATTTTGAAATGAAATAAATAGGTGGGGAAAACAGAAAAAAAGTTGTTAAGGCATTCATTTATGAATTTGAAATTATTTTAGAAGAGTAAAATGGAATGTGGGGAACTATCAAATGAAACAAATGAAAATTAATGAGGCAAATAAAAATAGAGAATGCTTTAAAATCAAGTTTAGTAAGATAACGAGAAGGTGATATATTTGTTTGATTATGTCCTGGTATGAAACTACATTAGGAGATTAGTGATTTGTCATTGCAATTTCAAAAAACAACTATAGAATGACAGAAACTATATCTGAAATTACATCTAACATCTATTCAATATTGCAACTATTACGGACCGACTTTTATACATAAAAGTATTCACCATGTCGCCTTTGCAATACGTAGTATTAATAGATTATAATTTAGGCTTATTCTAGTATGTTGCCTCTTCGAATGAAATACTAATTTGCAATATTTCCTTTCAGAAAGTTGGAGAGTTTACGTACTATATAAAATCCATTCCCCAAGTATTATTGAAGAAGTTTTTCAGAAATTACTAAGAATAATATTTTTCATTTCACCAACAAAAATGAATGCAACCTTTGATCTTTGGCCCAAAATCTTCTTCAGAAAAGATTCGCTGGTGGTTGAAGTATGTATTAATTTTAGTTCCATTTTTAATAAATAATTAAAAACCTTTTTCACCATAAACAGATTTCACACTGTGCAAACCTTTAAAGATGAAAGTTACATTTTTTACACTATTTTATAAAAATTTGTATTCAACAAACCTGACCTTTGATAGTGAAGAAAGAATAACTTAATTTCAGAAGGTAAGAAATCAGAGTTTAACTTCCTTGATAAAATAGATAAGATATCATACATGGAAAATAAAGGAAATAGTTTTACAACATATGAACGAAAGAGAATTTTAAACTTTTATTACAATACATTTTTAAAGAATTTTACAACTAATAGCTCTAATCTGTATTTTACATCTAAATTATTTCAAAGCATATTTTATTTTCAAATAATTATTTTAAGTGCTTGCTTTAATTATGACTTTTTTGTTGCTGTTAGCAGCAACATTTATGCGTTCAGAAAATAACTGTAAGAATGTTTTTAATTTTATTTTGCTCTATTCATAAAAGAAAGCAAGTTAAATAATTTGAAATTAATTTAGACAATAAAATTGTAAGCAGTGAAACTCGAGTTAGAATTACGTGAAATATTTTATTGAAGATACGAAAATATTGCTTTTGCAATATTGCAGATGGTTTTAAATCGCTTTTAGGCTTCCATTTGCAATTCTGAATTTTCCAGTTAATCATTTTCTTTATAATAGAATCTAATTTCAGATTCTACTTTTGCAGGAAATTAAATAGGCTTCATTAATTTCTTGAAGTACAAAGTTTCCATTAATCTAATTGCTCTAGGCTATGCAATTCAGCTCTTCTTAATTTTCAAGATATTAGATTCAAGGAATTTGATTCGTTGCATTAAGGAATTCTCAAGAATGTTTCCTTCGTAGCAACATTTATTCGTTCAGATTCAAAATTTAAAGCAGTATTTATTGAAACATATATTTTCTTCCCCAAATTTGATCTTAACATACAGTTTCTAAATGAAATTCTGTAATATTTGCAATTAGAAAAGTTTAATAGTAATTCTACAAAAAAACTTGAAGTTGCGTTGATGGGGACGTATACTTTAGTTACCTTAATTTATCCTTATTTTCTGCTTGTTAATATAAAATATGCTGTGTAACGACATTTAGTTGAACATTTTTTAGAATAGTATGTTGAATTAAATAATACGATAGTTTGAACCGCTGTTATAAAGTTAAATAGTACTAAGACATTTTTAGGTTATTTATAACCTTTAAAAAGATTAGGAAGAACTAAATTACCAGTACTTTCAGTAATATAACTGGGAACAAACTCCAAAATGTGTATTTTAAAATCAAATAATTTTTGCAAGACTCAATACAAAGACTTTAATACTGCGTTTTTTCAAAATTAATGAAAATGCGTCATCAGCAGTGTGCTAAAGAACAGACTGTAAATAACTTAATTTTGTCTTAAAAGCTACATCTGGGGGCATCGTTTTCAAAATAAGCCTGAAACCCATTGATGGTAATTGTTCTTCGATTACGCATTGGTTAGAAAATACAAAAGTCATTCATTTTAAGATTGATTTTCTATAAAATATTCAGAACAGAATACAATACCATGATTTTTTTTCAGAATAAAATAGTATATGAATTCTGTCCTTGTATGTATTTTTTATTATATTTCTTTAAATTTGATCGTTCAGTATCATGAGCAAAATGTATAATCTATTACAATGACCTAAAGTCATGTATGCGAAATAAATTTTAATCGATCTTTATAGCATTATTTCAATGTTCATTTGAAGTTTTTTTTTTATAATCTGACAGTTCTAAGTCCTACTATTTCTATGAAACATATATTTTCATTCAATTAGGAAGACATAAACGGTTGAAAGATGATTATATTATTTTTTCATGACCTATCCCATTTCTTCTTAGAAGAAATATATAATATAAGTTCTCTTTCACTAACATATCTCAGATTTCTTTTTAAAAATTTAAACACTTATTTATTCATATGTTAAGCTAGGTTACTACATTGAAAAATCGATTTTTTTTGCGCAATTAGGAAATATTTCTTTATTTAATATTCTTAATGTTTGAGCAAGTTTCTCTACAAAATCGTTAAAATTTTGTTTCTAATTCCAATTCTTGGGAAATTACATCAATTTTTATATTTACATTTACATAGTTTTGAATGCAATGTTACGTCTTTAGATGTTATTTTCTCAAATTTTAATCCTTGATAAAATTTTCTGATAAAACATCTCATGTATTAAAGTCTCATACATATTTACTGTTCAAATTTGATGTAACAATTTTTCAATATGTTCTGCAGTTCCTAAATTAGAGAATAAACAATCTATTCATTTAAAAATACTTTATCGTATTTTAATTGCTTCGCAATGTGAAAAAAATTGAAAATTCCGTGTTATTTATCAATCGAACCCTAATATTTAAAGAATGGATAAAAATATAGCTCATTTTTTTAGTTCTGAAACTATATCATGTTTTTCTTAAACTATTTGCAAAATTCTAAGCAAATCTTTTGATAAACCTCTAAACTGCAAGATTCCAGCTATATACCTATTTTTATTCAAAAAAAACCCATCCTTTTTTCCAATGTTTTAAACTTTGACCAATTACCTTGTATATTTTGGTTTCATAAATGTTTTCTCAATCTTTTTGATGCAAATACTCAAAAATATAACTATTTTCGAAATTTTTTCAAAAAATTCATTTTGAATGTAGTCACATATCTTAATCTAACTAGTATTAGAATGATAAATTATACTAGTATAATTATTTTCAACTATTAAACTTTAATTATTCTTAATAACAGAAAAATTTTCAGATCTTAATTTAGTATTTACTAAAAGCATATAATTTACTAAATTAATAATCAAAATTATTCTAAAGTTTCATTTTCTCCTTTACATAAGAGCTAAAAGCTCTGAAGCATCTTTTCATATATATTCATGATTATGATAAAATTACTTCCATTAAATTTAATCTAAAAATAAAAAAATATAAATCATCACATAATTTACAAAGTTCCTTTTCATAATTTCAAATACATAATTTTATGTAAGCATTTGTGATAATGCTGGCCAGTTGCCTTAAAATATAAATTTATTTAAACATTTTAAACGCAATTTTTTAAGAAAATTTTAAGTTTTCAAGTAAAATCTCAGAAAGTGGTTAATCACTCAAAATAAATATTTAAAAAGATGTGTTTTTGAAAACATTATTTAAAACGATTTTGATGTATTTAGAAAAGAAATAATCCTTAACATTTTAATTTATCAGAATTTCATTAAAAAATTGTAAATATTTAACGAGGAATTGCAATAAATAAAATAAACTCAAAACTTAATATTTCCTCCTTAAATGATTTTTACTTGATTATTTATTCGAAATGTTTCATATAAAAATTCATCATAAAATTTGAAAGCTATGGTAATTTTTAATTTCATTCTGTAAATTTAAAACATATATATTCATATAATTAGACTAAATGTAAAAATAATTTTTAAAAAACTTTGATCATACTCAAACATTGATATTAATAAAAATCTTCCTTAATATAATATATAAATTCATTTAGTAAAGGATTGCCTTCATTCACTAATATGAGGCATCATCTTTCTCTTTATGGTCTAAATATTTTCAAAAGGGATGTATTCATTGTACCATTACACAAAATTACATTTTACTCTTATGGTACATTCATGAGAAAAAAGCATGGTAAGGAATAACTTATTCAATGGAAAAGTTTTGATTTTTAAGCTTGTTTCCGGAAATATTTCGAAATTGAAAACCTTAGTTTATTACTTCTACACTGAATATGAATTGCTTCTATTTTTTTAAAACAAGACTTCCGAATTTTTTTTATCAACTAAGTATTGAAATAATTTCTGAAATATAAAATACACAGATTAAGATTATCTATTTTTTTATCTAAAAGATTATTAAAAGATTATTAATTAAGATTTAATTAAGATTATCTATTCTTTTATCTAAAAGATTATCTATTTTTTTTTCAAAAAAATTTACATTACCAAATAATAAAAATCCTCAAATTCCAAATTTATTTGACGACAAATTCACAATTTGATGGGGAAAAAAGTAAAAAACTTATAATTTATTACGACAAAACTTTAATGTATTTCGCTAATTATAAGATTTAAACTGTGATACTTACCTGCATGGACTTCCAACAATTTTCTTAATTACTAGCTCAGGCTTAGATTGCTTTTTACAGGAAATAAATTCAAGAAATTGCAAATTTTATATCTTTTGTATCAAACAATTTAAAGTTCAATATGATATAAAAGAAATTTTGAAATAAAAGTAATTCACCACTAAATCTTGAATTATTTATATATTAGAGCCTGAAATATGCATAATAACAGGTATTACTAATACAATGTAAATAGTTTTTGTAAGTTATCTAGTAAACAAAAAATAATCTTTAAAATGGCACAAGGAATTTAAGAGGAGCTCTTCTGTAGAGAAAAATTTAGCATGTTTTTTCATGCTCGATCAAAACTATTAAATATTCTTTGATACTATTATTTAAATAATTATTCTCTAAATAAATTATTTGATTTAAAAAATGATCCCAGGAAATTTATGAGCTAGATTCTCCAAATCAGCCAATTAATCTCCAATTTAAATTTTTGAGAAAGAATATTCGAATTTTTAGTATATTTCGGACAGCAATGTCTCTTCTTGAAAATTTTTTGTACTATTGAATATTTTAGATGGATAATATATGTAAGAAAAAAAAAGATATATAAGAAATATTATAAAACCAACATATATAAAGTATAAGAAAAAAATCTGAAAATGTAATAAAGATATAACTGAAGATCATTACAATTTTAATAGAATTTTAGAAATGAAAATTTCCAGGTGATTGTTGCAAAATGTGCATTAAAACCAATAAAATTAACAATATCATGTTTGGTGTTTTTTGCCTAAAAAAGTTATGAAGCTAATTAAAAATTTATATTACAAAATTCATAACTAATCCAATTAATGTATGACTAATTCATACAAAAATACCATCTTTCAATTCGTATTAAGGGTTTCGTTGTTTCCTGAAAAAGAGGGGTTTTTTTTTCTTTTAAATTGTAATTAAAGAATTTTTAATTTATTATTTTTTAAATTTTTAATAATTATTTACTACATTTTAAAATAAATTTAAAGGTATAAACGAAGGTACTAATACTACTTTATTCCCATCTCTATATAAGCATTCATGCTCTATCGGGGAATCTCATATGAAGAGAGGATAGCGAATTATCAACCATTCATTCCTAGGGTTTAAAGAACAGGATAGGAATTTACTGCCATTAACAATAACTTGAAATTAGTTGAGAGATTTAAAGCTAATGAGAAGAATGTCAAATCATTTGTTGGGAAGATGATTAGTTATTCCAGAAATGGGGATATGCATATGAGTTCGAATAGAAACTCATTGGATTAGAGGGATGGATATAAAGAAAAAGATTTGAGTTGCATTTCGTAAGCCTTATCAATACATTATACATGACATTGACTCTTAACTCTTTAGCATTTAAGATCAATTAGGCAGATAAATTTTTGTCTCAATACCTTATCAGAGATTTTGGCTAAATTTCTATTTCTTCAAGATAATTTCAAATTTAAATATTGATTACGAAACCTTGTATATTACTTATATGCATTTAACCACTTTCAGATGGCACATTTTATTTTTATATTAACAGAATATTTCATGGCTTATTTTTGTTTTAATAGCTAGCTCTTCTCAATTTTCTTTCATTTTATTTCTCAGTATTTTCGTTTTTCACTATGGTTCAAAAGGTTGAGACTCATTGAAATAGAAAGATAATGAATTTAGTAAAGAAATTCAGGGAGATAGTAAATAACAGAATGTTAAGTTTGTAGTAAATTTGTGCAAATTATTTGGAAGGATATGAGTGCCTCCACATTTTGATAATCACCGGATGATGAAGATTATGAAAAATTTAGTGTGAATGGGACTTACCAATATTCTGCCTGTCGTCGACTGCCCAGAGATGAGCTCCCCGGCCCAGTCTTTCGCTTCGGTCATAAATCCAATCTCATTTCCACCGACTACCGCTCCTCCTCCCTGCACGTTTCCTCTTCCAGGATCCGCCACTTTGACCACTTTCGCACCGGCCCCGGCACCGCTCTTCTCTTTGTTCCGGCAGCAGAGGAAAGCAAATGCGCGCCAAATCAGGATGATGAAGAGTCCCGCCATGAATGTGAACACGCTCGACAGAAGGAAACACCACCACTTGCGCTCCTTCATACACTCCTCGTGAGGACTCAGAGCCCCCGTCACGTTCCATTCGTCGACCCCTCTCAGTGTAGTCTCCTCCATGAGACTCCCGCGGACGATCCGGATACTTCAGGGAACCATCGGGAAGACACAGGAAGAAGGCTTCTTCGATGTCGACTAGCACCCTAGCACCGATTCTCTCAGATTCTAATATTATTATTTTTTTTTCTTCTCTTTTCTTAAAGCACGTTAGGCTATGGGCTGTTCTGCAAGACGTGTTCTTCGATTCGTCTTCTCTCTTCGCCCAATAGGCTGCAACATTCGTCCCTGAACTGTAGTCCGGATGCTGCCGAAAATAATATCAATAACCTTTCCGCGTTTGAAATGGTTTTTATTCCTTCTTTTGAATTTTTTTTTCCTATTAATTTCCTCGTTAAAACTTCGAGATCGATACTCAAGTGTGTTCACAACTCAAACGGTTAAGTAAAATGAAAAGCGCGTATATGCCAAATGCTTCCTCGCATTTCGTAAATAATAACTCCAAATTAAAAGCATGCAGATGTGACAACTCTCTCTTTTCCTATCAAACCTGCTTTTGGATTCTAAAGAAAAATCAACTCGTCATTGTTTTCTATTAACTAAACGCTTTTAATACAATATTACGGTATCGGCCTTCTTCTGTATAGGAATCTTAAATCAATATAAGGACAATATATGATGTTTTGTTTCAAGAAGGAAGTTGTTTTGTCAGTTGCAAGAATAAAAGAAATGATTCCAGAAAAAGATGCCTTCCATCTTTTTGTCGAATCTAGCTCTCCGGAAAGGTTAGCTTAAAAATGTCAACTCGGGGAAACAGATCAGATTTGTGTCTCTAACAGTCAGTTGGTTCTACTCGTTCCAAATACTAAAACATATATTTGAAAAACCAATAATCTTCGAGTGAGTCTAAAAAGAGTGGTTCTTATTATTCCTCTTCTTTCGTCTCAAGTGCTGTGCTGGAATGAACTCAACACATTTTCATTTATTCTCTATTAGTCAAATCAACGATTAACAGTTTATCAAGCTGAGAGTGAAATAAAAAGTTTTTGCAGTTAAGTGTTCTACAAGGAAGTGCAGTCTACTTCACTTAAATGTGCAGAATATTCAGAGTCCAAAAATGGCTGCTCTCACCTCTCACTAGACATGTTTTCGATATATTTGTTACCTAATTTATAAAAAAACACAGACACAGGAACAAAAACAATTCAAATATTCACATTTAACACCATATCTACCGCAAATGTATCGGAAGAATCACGGACGTAACGTAATATTTACCCGTGCCGGTATAACATATAAATATTAAAAAAATACTTCACTTTTATTCTATATAAACACTTTTAAATAACTAATACATTGAAACATTTATAAAGAAGATTATGCAACACGTGTATGAGATACGAGTTAGAAAATTTTATAGAAAATTGAGTCTATTTGAAATAACACTTTTAATACTGATTACTGAACGCAATACTTTTTAATGACTTTTTGATTTTTCATTGTGTTATGGATCAAATGCTAAAATTTGAATATTTAAGGAGGTTTTTTCGTTGTGTTAGAGATTTTCTTCAACCTTCGATGCTCTTTTATTTCTTTGAAAGTAGTCATTAGTAAAAAAATTAAATTCAAAATCTACTAAATAAAAAGTTACTTCTAATTTGTTGAAAGAAAAATATGATTCATCAGTTGCATAGCTTTTAGAATATAATGTTTTCATAAGTCTTATCTTTATATGGATGACGGATTTAGCCTGAAATTAAAATGCAAGATTAAATATAATTATTTTGCTGAATTGGATATATGATGCGTTTTAAAGTAGATATGAATTTTTAATTAAATATAGCACTGGTTGATAAAAACATTCAAATAATTTGAGAATAAAGTTTATGTTACAAAACTTGAAATTTGAAAATACAAAATACAACTCGCATTCTAATTTTGCATTTAAACAAATACTTATACATTTTAAAATTTGGTTTAACAGCAATTTAAAACATTTATCATTTTATAACACAGTTAATTCATAAATATTGAAAAAATCCGGTATTAGGTATTGAAATTTATATCATTTATTTCTTAAATTTAGATCAAATCCGAAGATTAAAAAACTTGACTCACCTTCTAGAAAATCTTCTAAACTCATTTTTTTTTTTTTACATCCTCCTCATTCGCATACAAACAATACCGGAGACGGGAGATAATACTCGCCTGATGAAATTAGGTAACGAAAAATATCGAAAACATGCCTAGGCTGAGTTTTTTAAACACCTATTGCGAGGAAAATGGTGATTTCACAAGGCGAAGAACCTATAGGAAAAACAAAACGTTTCTAATCTCCGAAATATCCAAACACGTCCACGTATCGCTCTTCGACTACATAACGATTCACCTCATCATCCTGCGACAGCAGTTGCGCCTGCGCAACACCTCTTTCCTAAAGATGGTGGCGGTTTTGAAGATTTTTTCTCTTCTTCACTTCCTTGGTGATAAAAACGGAAGATCGCTTCTGACTTCTCTACTGTGGATTTGACGTTATCTTTTGATTCTTGAAGAACGACAAACGGTAGTGTTTCGCTTCTGATCGAGGTTAGTTTCCCTACAGTTGGAGGTTCTCTTTATTCCGAATTTTTCCGATAACTTTCCTTCTTACTCGTTTTTCGCAATATCACGATCAGGTGTTTGGCGACGAAGTACTCGCGAAAGAGACGGATGCGTAATTTTTTATGCTGGTGCTACCGCCGAGCAGATAAAATAAAAGGCAGAAAGAGCAAGCTCGTAACTCGCAGCCCCCAGAAATGAAGTTTTAGGGTTACTGGAAGAGTTATTTTGTCGCCAAAGATGCCGAATAGTGGCTCGTGCAGAAACAGGTTCTTTATTACTGTTAATAGACTTTTCATATCATATTTTATGTAGCATTATTAATTACAATTTTCTTCAAGTAAAAGTTCCATCTGAAGAAATCCCAAGTCTTATTTCTTTAAATAATTTTTTAAATCCTTTTCGGTAATTCCACGTTTGTTGTTGAATTATTATCAAGAATTATTCATAATAATTTTTTTTATGATTTTTAAATAAAATAAAAATTTGACCGTGAATTTATCAATAACAATTCTCTTTTTGTACGTTAATGAGTTCAGTTGAGGTATACGCATAAAATAATATTATCCTTATTTTTTAAAAATGAAACCCTGAAACATGAAAAATATTGCATGCCTCAAATACAGAGATGCATATTTTGCGATCAATTCTACTTGTATGTGCACAAAAAGAGATTTTATCAACTTGTTTATATCAATAATCTTGCAATATCAATATATTAATTCAAAGCACAATTAAGTATATTTTTAAAAACTTCGGTAAATTCTCTCATATATTAAAATGAACTTATTCATTATCATATCAATACTATAATTAGCTTGTAGTTTAAAAAACAGAAAACAATATAAAAATTTTGTAATACATCATTTTTTACAATTGTTTTACTTATATTTGCACATCTTTAAAAAAATATGAGATTGTTTATACGAACTCTTTATAGGTTCCTCTTGATTGTCTATCGTTTTAATGATTTTTTAAATTCTTTTTTCTTATTCATGTTGGAATGAAAAATTAAATAAAATTCATAAAAAATGAATACTGATTAGTAATAGTTGAAAGAACTGCATCTTATTTCTGCTTAAAATTTTCATTTGAACTCTTACTTATGTTTCCCATTTATTTATTAATGAATAAATCTCAATCTCTTTTTATGCATTTATATATATACTTTATTACTCATAGATCTTCGAATGTTTAATCTAATGTTCCTCTCACTCTTAAAAAAAGACACCTCCCTTTTAAAAGAAAGCCAACTTAACTGTCGCGTTTTCTTTTAATTTATTTCTTATTATCGCGAACAGCTAAAAACTCATTAATTCTTCTTAATTTAATCGAGAATCGCAATTTGGAAGACAGATGTAGAGAGATTTTTTCGCCAAAAACTTGGATTTCCTCGCATTCCGAGCCTCCTCCAGGAGGCCAAACGG
This sequence comes from Argiope aurantia, assembly GCA_026543865.1. Taxonomy (NCBI): domain Eukaryota; kingdom Metazoa; phylum Arthropoda; class Arachnida; order Araneae; family Araneidae; genus Argiope; species Argiope aurantia. The sequence continues at coordinate 362,783 of JAPMOR010038815.1, read as the reverse complement.
GGATGCCGCCGATCGATTCATTGAGCATCAGTGACACCTGGTGTCGCTCCCGAGCAGCGATCAACTGCATCGATGGCTTCCTACCCCGAGCCCGGATGCCTTCAGCTCACCCCACTCCCAATGACGTCAGCAACAGCCCGAACCTGGATTCTTCTCCAGAGTTAATTCCTTATTCCAGAAATTCTGGGAAAATTAGAGAAAGAGTGAGCTCTCAAGAGCGTGAATTAAGTCCTACGCCTGGGAAAAACAAGGCGCGTGGTTAAAAAATCATTAGGAAACTGTTATTCAAAGCAGTGGGATCTCATTTCTCGTCTCTCTATTTCTCTTCTTCTTTTGTTAAGCACTTCCACAAACCTACAAACACAAATTCAATTTTAAATATAACAGCTAGCTCGAAAAATTTAAGCCTGATTTTGGTACAGAATGTTAGCATTTTAAACTTAAACTAATTGTTTAAAATTTTTATAACAGGATTACATTTGAATTTTACTTTCACGCATGTAAGGGCTTTTTCTTCCCTCAAAGGGGAAAAAATGAATTTTAATTAATAAGATTTGAAAGCATTGTACCGTGATAATGTTTTTGTCTTGATTCTTCTGTTTTTAATTTATTTTTTCAAAAATATATAATAGTGACACAAAAAAAAAATGTATTTTTGTCTCTACAAATTATATGAGTATATAAACAGTAACTAAAATAATGAAAAATGCTATACAAATATTTAAAAATTTATACCACTGAATTTTAAAGCGGAGTAAAAAGGGCTTCTAAGCAGTAATATGCTCCGAAATTATTTTTAAAATATTTAAAATGTTGAATAAATTTTTAATTAAAAATATAATTAAAACTTTGAAAAACTATTTTTAGTATGCACCATTTACTCTAGAAGCAACTACATGGCACATTTTGTATCTCTAGATTCAACTTCTTTCTATATAAAGCGTTTCAAATGATTTTTACTTTGCATGTCGCAACTTACATATGTACTGCGACAGAACATATTAGACAATGAACAAATTTATTAAGATTTCAAAATACATTTAATAACTTTTTCTAACATAAATTCAGTTTAATGTGCTATATACACATATACAATATTATAACAATAAAAGTTGATTTCAACGTCTTATAAGTTAGTAAGAAACTAAAAACAAAATTAGCATTGTCTCAAAAATTGATTGATAGACAAAAAGGACTATAAAATAAAAAAATAGTATTTAAATTAAAATGGACATGATTTAAAAACCTAAATGCATATTCATTCTTGTTGAGTAGTTGAAGAATATGAGTTTTCTTTGGAGAAATGGTTTGGGGATTGATTTCATACCCCAAACAGATCTTTTGAATTCATTTACAGAAGAATATTGTCCACATTCAGCACATGATGTCCCAAAGCTTACCTATTAAATTAAGATTTGGGATATTTGCTGCCCAGTACAAAACTTTCATTTCTGAGAATTAATTTGTTAGACTTTTTTACAACATATATTCTCCGTGAGAGTCTTCTTGAAATTAAATAAATGACATCGAGTTATCATCCAATGTTTTATATAGTATTGTAATGCTTGGCGACCACAGGCAAAGTGCAGTAACACTTTCCATTGCAGAAAAAGGTTGCCCAAACCATCACTGAGCCACTATTTTGTATGCAACTAAAAAAAGAAAAGCACGCGGATTTTTTTCTCAAGTAATAGCAGTAAGATGCCCAACAATCTGGACCATCGAGATTCTGCCTTATTTCATTTCTAAATATCACTTATTGTTATTTCTATCCATGTGGCATTTAATTTCGTGCAAACAACATTTTTTGTCACTTATAATTTGGCTTCACAGCTGGTTTCTTTTTCATTTTACAATGCATTATTATACTTGTTTCCAAAACTCGTCTATGAACCTTACTCTTTGATACAGAAAATCCTAAAGATCTTCGAATTTCATGAATAATCATTTATTGAATACTAGTCAGTCTTTGAATATGATGATCACCGTGTTTATTTGTTACTTACGGCCTCCAGAACTGAATTTTGCTTTATATATGCAATCACTAGACAGAACTCGGAGAAAAATATTTCTTTTATCGACTAATAATGACGGAAAATTTCCAAAATGAACTTACCAGCAGATTTCAATTGCAAAATCTTTTTAACCTCATCCATTTGAATTCTTTTTCGCTCTCAGCATCTCTACTATCAAGTATCATCGTTTACAGAACTTATTTATGAGAAGTTTGTGGCGTTATCTCTTTTAAATTTGTGTAAACTAACAATAATTTGCAGAATGCGTGAGTGTGAGTGTGCATGTTAGCTTTTACAGGCTAGACGTTTTGTCCGAACTCAGCACATTAACTAGAAATTTATTACACATGTTTAGAATCTAAAATAGAGTTTTTATAATCAAATTTTGAACGAAATTAATCAAACGGTTGACTATCTGTCGGTCTGCAATTTCACGTGTATGTAAACACAATGACTTAAATCAATTGAATTCAGTATGTTATCTTGTGATTACAAATGTAGTTCCTGGCCAAGTTTTGTTTTCCTTCGATCGGCAAAAACGCGTTCAAAATACTTATTCGCATGACAGACTCAATAAAAATGTTATTCAGGATAAAGATCTATATTCTATAAATATTCTTCATTAATAATTTGCAAAGCTTTTACGGCTTTACCCACGGTCCATAATTTTATGTAAGGGAAGAGGAAAGCTCTTAATTGGTGAGTATATGAGAAAGTTCTGGCGATTCAATTTTCTTACATTTACGGTCTTATCGAAATCAGAAATCAAAAGTAATGAAATGTTCAGCCATGAAAATATTCGAGTAAGAATTATAAATAAGGGAATTTGATATTTATTTAATGGAAATTTTTAAAACATCAAAAATATTCAAAACAGTAAATTTGAAATATTTTATTCATTAATATTAGTTTTAAAACTCAGTTCCTGTGTTTCATTATTTCTCAAATGAAATTGTGAAGTTCATTTAACGATTTTTATTCAACAATGAAATTTATACTAATTTTTAAACCCTTTTTATGAATAAACTTTACATTAGAAATCAGTTTTTATAAAAGATCTGAATTCTACATTATTAAAAACCGAGCATTTGATAAAATTGAAACATTTGAAATAGCTTTCATTAAAAAAGAAGAAGCTAAATCAAAAAATAAATAAATAAAAAAAGCACTTTTGATGTATACTTTAATTAGAGGTTTCCTGGCTAATTTGACCTCATTTTATTCGCTTATTACAATGTTAAAATTGTTTAATCGCCGTTCGTTTTCAGAATTTGCTAATTAAATCTACTAAAACGCTTTAAATATACTTTTTTAATTTATGATAAAATTTATAAGGCTGGCTTTCTATTATGATTTACTTCAGATTGAATAATCAGCACCTGCAGCTGAGAGTGGAGAAAACAATGCTTATCAAGCTTTTCCGGATTTTCAGACGTAAATGTACTGGTATCAGAATATCAGGCTGACACGAGCTTTGAAGAAACCCTTTAAGTAACTTCATCCAACTGTTTACAGAGGGAGGCGGATGTTTTTATTCGTTCTTTTACCTTTCTACTATATTTTCAATAATAAACATACTGAATATAAACCAATACTTTTGTAATTTTTAAAATAATTCAATTATATCAATTTTAATTTTATAATTTAATTAAAATACAAGTGCATCTATTTTGATATCAGAACATCACAATGAAATTTTTAAATACATAATTATAAATTTAGATAGTTATTCCTCTGTTAAAAAATAAAACAAATTTTGCTATCTCACTTTTATAAATTATATAAGAATCAATGTATTTTATTTTTTAAAAATATCTGTCAGATGGCAATTCTTATGCATTATATATTCTAAAATATAGTAGATGAAATGATGTTTAAAAAACTTCGATAGAACTCAGAATTTTGGTATCTTAAAAATTTCTTCAGTATCAAGAAAATTAATAATCCAGGGAGAAATTCGATGATTTGATTACTTATTTATTTGTTACAGTATTAGAAAGTGAAAACTTACCTAATTTGTTAATCAGTACATTTTAAGACCCAAGTGAGTAGTTGGAAACGTATCTAAATGGAAAATTATTGCATATTTTATAAAGAATAAGTATTTGGAACTGATAAAAATAGCAAGAAAGCTAAAGAGTTATATAATTATTATAATTATAGTTTAAATCAGATGGGTTTTGTAACATGCATTGTGCAAAGAAGTAAATTTTTTTGTTTTTATAATGTTTGGGCAATTAAAGGAATAAGTAAACAAGAAACATATTAATAATAACTTAGAAACTAATAAATCTACTAACAAACATTATAGAAAAATATTATCTCATAACCAGAAGAAAAATTGTTTTGGAAAGAAAAATTCATTCTGAAATGTCTTTAAAGGTACTTACATCCATTTTTTTTCACTATGAGTGGGTGAAAAAACTATTATTGAATAATCCAAAAATGCAATCTTGTAAATCAATATTTTAATATTATTATCGACTTCCCTGAGGGAATTTGTACCTTCAAATATGATTAGACTTTATCCAAGCACTTTATAATCTCATTTTAAAAACACCACGTGCAAGGAACTCTAGAAAAAATTCAATAAAATATGTATCATAAATAAACTGAAATATCGATATTTTGTAACAAAAAATTTAAAGTTTTATGATTTATTTTTAAAAGAAAAAAAATTGTTTTCATTAAAACTTTCGATTTTTCAACATACATTATTCAAAAAAGGCAAAAATTTTATTTATATTTAGCTATGCTTTGTAAAATTTTATATGAAAATATGAATGAAGTAGCGATCAAACAATGGTTTCATCTTCGAGTAAACAGTTACAGTAGGCGCATGACAAATATTACCTTTTATAGAAATATGAATGGGAAAAAAAGGATCTAAAATATATAGTTTCGCTCTTTGAAAGAAGATGATTATAAATAAATTGTGCAATTTACCAGTCTAAGAAAAAAAAAATCAGTAAATCATGAGATTTCTTGTGGCTGATTATTAAAAAGTTTCTTAACACGCTAAATATTTTTATAATTAATCTTTTAAATTCTCAATCTTTTAAAGAGAATTAAACAGGAAAATTGATTTGGGCATTATTCAAACATGAATTGGCTACCTTTAGTGAAAATATAGACATAAATATATATTATAAATTCTTTAATGTGGCATATTTGTTCAGTGATCTAATTAAATCATCTTTTATTGTCCTTTTAGTAAGTAAGTAAGTGTGTGTGTGTGTGTGTGTGTGTGTGTGTGTGTGTGTGTGTGTGTGTTTCGATTTTTTGACGTCGTTTTATTTCATCCCAGAGACGCAAGCAGGAGCGATGAATACGCACACAACACAGAACTGAATACGTGTCGACCTTTACAAGAGAAACAGAGGGATCCCTTCACTCGGCACGTCGAACCGCTAACGCAATCATTTTTACAAAGCTCCAGTTGAATTAATTAGAAAGAAAAAGTGGAATAGGACCAGGGGATAAGAAAATATTTTAGAATGATATTGACATGGGATGAATTAGGCTAAAAAATTAGGAAATTAATTAGTATTAAATTAAATTTTAAAATATCATTTTATCTATACTTATAATAAAGCTCAATGTGTGTGTGTGTGTGTGTGTGTTGGCACTCTAAAGGCCAGACCATTCAACCTACAGCTACCAAATTTAGCACGTGGATACCTTGGACGCCGGAATGTGCACATGGGAGTTATTTTTTCGAATTTTTAATTAGAGTTTTATTTATTTAAAAATTAAGCGAAATTTTGGCGTGTTTCTGCTATAACTTTCGAAAATATTACTGCACAAAAAAGATTTTTACATGAAGTTCAAAAATTTATCTTTTAAATGATACCAATGTTTTAACCTTAGAATTAAATTTCTATTTTTAATGAATTTTTAAATAAATATTTTAACTATATTTTTCAACAATTTTTTCGTACAAAATAAAAATAAAATTTAAGCTGCACGAGCACGTTTCACATTCATGGGGAAAAATTAGCTTTTTTCAAAGTGTTGCCATCACATTGATTAAAGTTCCAATTAAAAATAAATTAAATCTTTTTGGAAATGATATCTGCAAAAATATAATTTTCGGCACGTGTCTGTAGGAAATGAAACAAATATGAAATATTCTTTTTTCTAAAATATAAATTCAAGAAAAATTATTTTATGATCTTTTACACTCTCTATATTATTAATCCAATAAATCAGTTTTATTTTGAGTCAAGTTTTGTTTAATATGAACAGGATATCCATTCAAACCAGGGCCACACAGCTAATTTGTAAACCTTTATGTAAGACACAGATCTGATAAAATGGTCTAAATGGAAAATGATTATATTTTATGTAACTTGATTCAATAAATGCTCTAATAAATAACGAATTTTTGATTTTACATAAAGCTTCTGCTGTGGAAATGACGATTAACAAAATGTTTTTGAAACTCTAATATTTTAAATAAAGAAAGTTAATTTCCAATCAACTAAATCAATCACTTAAACTGACTGATTTATGAAAATTTGAATATCGCTATTCAATAAAAAAAGGTTAATTTTAGATTTTCCATTGATCGTTTCAAAGAAAATACGCCAATCAGCGCGCAAGTTTCTCAAGATTAATTCTAAGATTATGAAAATATTGAGTTTTCTAAATTTTTAACATTCAAAACTTCATAAATACGTCTTAGTTGATCGTGGAAAATAGAAATATTCATTCATTTATTTAAAATTTGGTGTGTCCAGAATATTTCTCAGAATATGATAACTTACTGCATTAAATTTAGACTTCAAAATTTTGAAATATATTTATAGGTCGGAACAAAATATTATTATTGATTTCATTTCAATCCTTTTGAAAGCAAAACTAAAAACTGAATTTTATGCTGAATCTGAGAAATTTTTGTTGAATTATTCTTTGAGATATTACATAAATGATGAAAAATATTTTGTAGTTCACATAAGACTTAAATACCGAGCGATTCTGTTTGCAATACTCATATTCAATAATAATAATAATAAATAAATAACAATAAAGATGATAAATAAAATAAAACGCTTGGTTTTATTAAAAAACATCTTTATATTAATTGCAATTTCATCATTTCCACTTTAAATTAAAGTTGAAGTTTTACTGGAAATGATAACAAATTAACAAAATATATATAGTAAATTGAACGAAACGATCTAAACAACAGTATAAGTTTGGTATGACTATCAAAATTTGAAGATTAAAAATGTTTTGTTTGAGAATCTATTAAGATACTAGTTACTTAAAATATTTAATTGAAAGTTGTAGTGAGCGGTAATACTGGCGAACCGGCTGGTCGCCAAAGGCGGTTAGTATATATATAATTTCGACTTCTTAAAAGGGCACTAACAAGAACTTTTAAATTCTGATAACAGGTTTCTTCAGTGTGTTTTGGATAAGTTAATTAAACATAATTACACATTCCAATTTAATTTTACCTAAAAATTATTAACGGGAATTCATTCTATTTTTATTGTAGTCTTTATGTGATCAATATTTGTTAGCATGATAATATTTATAATATTGTACTACAAATAAATAGTACATACAGTGCCCATCAATCAAAAAAGTTCATCCTTTGCAAGAAAGATTGTTGGGGCCAGAACAACAGAATTTGAATAGAGTCTTTGGATAGTAGTTATTGACTAAGAAAATCTTTTTCAAATTTTTAATTAGATATTTAATTAAAATTGGGTTGAAATTTTACCGATTTTATTTAATAATTACGAATTATATAATGTATTCACAAAATATGTTTTTATCATTTTAAAATTTAAAAATAAGCTTTTATGTGATACAAATTTATTTGTAAAGAATTAATTTTGTTTAATTTTAATAATGTTTGTAAATATTTTTGAGTATGTTTTCCAATGATACCTTTATTGTTTTAATTACTGCATTGAAACACAAAAGCATTGCGATGATATTAAACATAATTTTTGTTGTCGCATTATTCTTGCTATAATTAAGAGTTAATTTCTTGAAACAAAAAACCCAGACAAATGTAGCAGTTTAATACAGTATCATGCAATGATATTTCAGACTAGAGATACAAAGCTCCAGTATTGTTAAACTTTTTAATTCATTTTACTTTATTGTTCTCACAAATTGATCTTTTGAACTGCTAATTTCTTTAACATATATACGGTGCAGTTTAGCCAAAGAAAGGTCTTGTGTCAATAACCCAAACAAGCAAAACAACCAAGTCCCTCAAAGGTGTCTTAACAGATATAATAGAAATTTTATTTAGTGTTAAAGTTTCTAAAATGTTATTTTAGAATCGTTATTTACCTGATAAAATTATTTTATATAATATACTGGAAAGATAAAAAAAATCCATTATAAATATTTTTGAATAACCTGGGATTATTAATTTTGAAATCGAGTTGGGAATTCGCCATTGGCATGGAGTATTTGAACTAACCAAATTAAATTACAATTAACCAGTTAACAAAACATGCACTGGTGTTTAAAATGTATGTTTCTCGATTATGAAGTTCTGCTAATGGGATAGTTTCAGTTTGCTTTAGCATTCATTTTAATCTTTTTTTTAAATATTCTTTCAATATTTCAACAAAAGAATTAAAAGAAAATAAATAATCACATCTGTGATCTAATTTGATGTTTAAACATACAATTGTGTGTCAACACTTCTATGCTTATATTTGAAAGCAACAGTCTTTACTTTTGCAGAAATTTGCTAATAATTCAAAAAGGTTCAGAGTTTTTTATTTTTATATAATTAATCTGAGCTTTCTTTTATCTTATTTCCTATTTTGAAATAACGAACAATTTTTCTACTAAGAAAATAACGCTTGAAATATGTTCTCTTTTAAAGGCTAATTAATGTGATAATTAAACAACAAAATAACAAAGGAAGGGAAAATTTATTGAGATTTTTACCTTTTTGTTTTAGTAAATGTTTAGAAGAATAGCCAAAAAGTTTCCAGAATGAGATTTTAGTTTTTTTTTTATTATCTTTCTTTTGAAAGCATGATTTTTCTTGTGGCTTCATTGTCGTAAACAATATATGACTGATGATCATTTTTGATTGCAATGTTAGTTATTTAATGCATTTGACAGATACAGCCATGAAAAAAGAATCAATTAACATCACTTGTTTTAACGCGATTTCGGATATATCTTGAAGAATAATCTAATAACACTGATTCTTTATCAGAATCAATCGGATTCATTATCGCCAATAAATTTATTAAATAATACATAACTCAAGGACATAAGAGCTGAGAGGAGCTGAATCCAATCGCCTCCATACACTTCCTTCTTAATATTCCTTCTCAACAATATACACACAATAATAAATAATTAATAGAAATGTAGAAACAATTAGCGCAATTAGGAATTTAGATGTAGCTAGAGTTTTCTTCCGAGAGAATAAAGGACAAAGATATAAATGAGTAGTAAATTTATATCCATTTAGTGGAAACATATCTAATTGAAAGCATGTGGAGGAGATACATTTTTGAAATGTTTCAATTAAAATGAAATAAAAACATCAGATTTCAGCCACAGCTGGGCTTTTTTCAGAAATGTTTTATTATTTCAGATGACCTGATGTTGCTATGCGAACAAAAATTGTTCGTAAAGCTTGTGCAAATTCTTTTAAACTTTAAACAACACCGTCCAACTTAAAAAACAAAACAAAAAGACTGTTCGAAGAGTTTCTGAAAAATATTGAAATTGTCACAGATCGTCAAATGATCTGAAGGTGTGTGAAGCAATTTCTGTCTAAAAAATTTGCAGTAACTTGAAGAACATGATGGGTCATTCCATTCCCCCACTCATGAATGCTGCCCAGAAACGGAAACAGTTAAGCCAAAGCATACAAAAATGAGCTGGCAAGGGATTAAATTCTGCTTACCAGTAGTTTTATTGCTTAAAAAAATATACCGTTCGGAAATTGCTTATTCAATTGTTTTAAAAACGGTTGTCACTTTGTCAACTTTGGAAGGTTTGTTTAATATCATCCTCATATTAGATATGTATAAACACTGGCTGTACATTACAAATAATCACGCCATTTAAAATCCAAATCCACCTTCACATTTCTAAATTTATTCTTTTGTATTTTTCCTATTTCTCTTAACTTTGTTCAATGAACGAGTAACAGAATGCAGTTTCCGAAAATAATTTGCTTAGCGGATTCTTCCTTTATCAGAATTCCTTTTCTTGCTCTTTCCTTGCTACTGTTGAGTAAGATAAGCGCTTTTCCTTTTTCAGAATGATCGGTGAGCTTATTTCAAATCGATCCAACATTAAGCTTTAAGAAATCAATATGACAGGCGAACCCTTGCAGTGTATGGATTTTTTAATCTGTATCTATAAGTATTTTTAAAACTTTTGGTTCCTTTACAATATTGGATGGATATTGACAAGAAAAGTAAAGAAATATTTCATGTTAATCTCAGCATGAGTAATTTACGTTTCACTGTGGTAAGAATTTAAAAGAATCCAAGTGAACGACGCTGATATTGATTGCACGTTGAAATGATGCCAAAGATGAGATTTATCTCAATAAACTGACCTTTTAGTATGACAGAGAGTAATTTTGTCATATTTATATATAAATATAGAACAAAAAATCTATAACAATGCCCAATAAACAGGAATTATCTAAAAATAACGAAGTGCTGTCAGTTTTCACTATTCGATTGCCAAGGAATATAGCAATTAAACATGTGCAAGTGATATAAAGACATAAAATATCTTTTGCTGTCAATATGTTTTGATTGCTGCAATTATATGTATTGGTGAAAAGGTTATTTAAACAGAGATTTTAGGTACAAATTTATGAGCAATAAATTAATCTAAAAATTAGATTTAATTGAAAAGTGTCTTTCATAGCTATTAAGATAAGAAATGAAAAAAATATCATAGAGGTTTACTACCTATTTATAAATAGTAATACGTATGATATCTCTCATGAAATAAGTTATTTGCAATTCTGGGAGGAAATGGTATTATGTGATTATATTTATCTCTTAAGATTGAATGAATGTTTTTCTTCGGATATTATTACTAGTTTATTAAGAAGATTGGAAAGTAATTTTGTAGTTACGCATTTCAGTATTTGTTATGAGATAGTATCTGTTATCTGTTAAGAGATATTTTATGCGTAAAAGTGAAAGCTAATCCTTGTCAAATGAGGGAAAAGTTATCAGATAGCTTTAATATATTTCAATCAATCATTCGAGAACATTTTGAACAGATCGGTAAAACTAACAGAGAAGAAATCTGAGTTCCATACAATTTACCAGAAGGAAAAAAACAGAGCTTATTTTTCATTTGCTGGGCATTTGCTTTTTCAATAAAATAATGCAATAGAATTTCTTGATTTTATGATAGTTAGAGATAAGAAATGGATTCAATACAAGAATCTTCTACTCAAGACAATGACTGTCTTCCAGTCAAACCTCCCTTTCTTTATTAAAAATTAGAATTACACTGTCAATTAAATCAAAACTGCAGACCTGCGTTGAATTTGTTGCAAGTAATTAGATCAAACAAATCAAACTTTGGCTGAATATCTTCCTATAATATAGCAACCAAAATCAGGCAAAGGAAGAAAGATTCAGAATCAAAATAAAGAATAGCCAGATGAAGTTATGAATCATCCATACTGTTTGTTTGATACCATATTCTTTTATCACCACTTATACATGTCGATGCACATTTATTAGCTCTCGATACCCAAATCCCCCTGATGCATTTGCCCTCTCCTGCTTTCCTAATGAAAAATAAAAAAATAAAAAAAGGAAATTTTCATTTTCATCAATCTTACGAGAGAATTTTAATTTCATATTCTGCATTTATGTATTTACACAAAATCTTTCACGGTCTTTTATTTTCTTTCTGTTATACAAATTATTATACAAAGAGGAAATATTGTAATCATCAAACAATTCGAACTCGAAATTTTTACTAATCTTCTCATTTCAGGAGTCCGAAAAATTCATTTTCTGGAATAGTGTCTGTCTGTGAAAACGATAACTCAAAATTGCTTTGCGCTAGACAAATGGAATATGTTGTATGTATTTTGTGACACATTAAAGAGGAAAGTCTGTATCTCGAGCTTTCCGAATATACGCTAACACGGTAACTACAAAATGAAGAGAGTTAGATGGATAAAATTTAATACAGTGATTTAATATCTAATATGTAGATGCGTGTAAAATTTGAAAGAAAATCCGTCAAGGGTATGACCATCCATTGATTTGTATTTTCAAAAACAGGCATACATGATCTTTTAAAAATGCATAAAATATGACATATAATTTTGTAATTACAAAAATGTATTTGAGATATAAAAGTCGTATTAAATTAATAATATAAAGTCAGCTTACTCTGCTGTAATTGAAAAGTCTACTTTTACAACTATAGAAAAATCTGATACATTCAAATTTTCCAATTTGAGATCAGAATTTCCTCTTAAAAGATTTAAATATCATCTGTAATGAAAATTAATTTTTGCTCCCTCGAAATCGAAGCTAAAAATTAACAAAATATTTGTATTTCTGAATTGTTCCCTTTAGTTAAAGTCTGCACCTTGTGCCTTTAACAATAATAGGATAACCATTTTTAATCCTATTAATTTATTCTTGAACATTATTACTCTATAATATATTTATCGCTCATAGATATATTAATTGTTCTATAATGCATTCTAACTTTTAAAAAAAGAGCCTCGAACACATTAATTGTGAATTTTGCTATTTATTTTATTGCAAAAATGTTGTTTAAGTTATATTGCAAAAATGTTGATTTTTTACTGATTATATTATAGTGCATATTCTAAATACTTTGATATTTTTTTGCTTTAAATTTTTTTACTTATTTATTGAAATTAATATTTATTTATTATTTGATAATTTAAATGAATATTTACTTATTTATTGAAACTTTAATTCCTTATTTAACTTATTAAATCATTTGCTTTTATTTATGAATTATGCCTTTAAAAAAACTGTTGAATATTAAATTCTAGTTTGTAGTATTATTTTTGGTTAAAATTTTTTTTTATCAGTTCGTAGTTTATTAAGTTACAGTTCATTTGAAATTCTATGAAAATTAATGGCTTAAATTCACCGATGAAGAATACTAAAATTTTCTTTTGAAGTCTTTCAATTTGGCCAGCATATTATACTAATGGAATATTCAAAAGGAAATCAATACTGAACTATCAACCAAATAATGTCTAGTGGATTCAACGATCAATATGGAAGTTTGAATCAAAGATTCCGATTGCTTGTTGCTCCGAAATGATGCCTGCTAGCTAGATAAAAATTGGTAGCCTGAAGGAATTTCTTCATTTCTAAGATTCTATAAATACACTGTCTCCCCCTAGTGTGCTGTAATACTTAAAAAGTTTTTGAAACATAAAGGTCAGTGGACTCTTTTTAATTATCAGTGAAACTTGGCTTATTCACAACTAGTGAACCTCTATAAAAATTCGAATTAAGAAATACTGGAAATGAAAAGGAGTACAACGTGAAGACCAAAATGTTCAACTTAAAAGATGATAATAAAGATTAATTGCCATTTTTTTAAATACTCATCTGTGTTAATAAATAATATATAAGAAACCGGAACAGACGGAAATTTCAATATATAAAATCATAATAACCATAAATTTTAACTAATTTTTTAAATAATTATTTAGTTACTAATTTTTTATAAACAAATAGCATACAGCACTTTGAATATAATAAAATTAGAAAATAAACAATGAAATTAGTTTTTAATATATTCAAAACTGTTTTTAATTTGAATTTTTTTTTGTTTGAACACACTGCACAGCAATAAAGACCTCGAGGGAATAAACATTTTTAAAAATTATGAATTCATGATTAGTAAAAACACAAAGTTTTGACTTGACGAAAAAAATGTTTACTTTTCATTTCACATTACATGAAATAATATTCTATTTTTTAATAATATTTTAACATTATTAATGGAAAATTCAAAAAGGAAAAAAAATCTAATTACCAACAAATTTGAAAAAAAAAAGCGCTAAAATCATTCACTGTTATTACCTTATGAATCGGAACTTCAACATATTATTTCATGTAAAACTTGCATATATCTGTAGGTGTGCGTACAGATGTCGAATAATTACTTTGTTTTTATTTTATTTTTTAAATTCATGCTCCATTTTAAAGTTACGCCAACATACTGAAGCATAATTGTACAATTCTGAACCCAATGTTCCGTCTCTCGACAACTCTCTCAAAAAGGTCATCAACCCTCTGTTTTGTTTACTGAAAATAAGAACCATAAATTAAAGAAGCGCGCACACAATTCTATATGTATAGGGAGGGGAAAAGTGCAAGAGAGACGGCAGGATAAAAAGAATGAGTGACACACGTTGAAACAGAAAATTTAACTGATGGTTCATCTATAATAATATTTTACAACAGTATTTTTTAACATACTCATGCAATAAAGCACCAAATTCAAAACAACAGTTTGAGATGCAGCTATTTTCGTAAAATATTCCTGAAAAACTTTCTAAAACTACATTTTCCGAAAATTCTTTACGACTTTCTATATATCCTGTTGCATAATCGATAGTAATTGGTTTAGCTTTGATAGATAAGCAGTATACATTAAAGTACATTATAGTTTCAAGTTATAAATCTATAAAATAGTAGAGATTTCTAATGGCATAATCATATATTTTTACAAGCAAGAGTAAAGGATAAATTTCTGCTACGCAAATGCCTTCTCGGGAGTTTTTATATTACATTTACTCAATATCATACAATGTGCTGTAATGATCTAAATAATATGGCTCGACTGGTGAAAGAAATAACTATATTTAATGTTTATAATGTTGAATTTAACTGCAAATCAACGATTTCCTGTAATGTAATATTGAAATACCTTAGTTAATTCCAAAAATATGAAATTAAACTAATGCTTAAAAAATACTTAATACATAGCGTCATCTATCTCTTTTTAAATATTTTATATCAACTCTAAGAAAAATTTGATTCAAAGATCCCTAATCTCTTCAAAATGCAGCACATTTCATAATTCAGACTTATTAAACTTTTCTCGAGTGTCTGAAACAGCGCATTAGACAGCCAAGAGCTCTCTTCTATCATGTATATAGATGCTGCATATTTTAGTAGACCAAAGCTTTCTTTAGAAGATTTTGCCGGAGTTATTTCCAGACTTGCTTTCCCTAGTAAAGACCAATAAAGAAAGGCAATCCCACCGGGGTAGTTCCCGTAACGAACTCACTTATAAAGCTGTCACGTGTTGCCTACAGTCCGAAGAGCACTCACCACAGCCAATTCACAAAATGAATGCATGCTTTGAACGTACGTGATATGAATCGGAACAGGGGCTGAAAGAGAATTTACGTATCGTAACATACACATAATACGTTGCGAGCCAAAAAGTATACTTGGTTACTTGTTGTTCTACCACTTCCATGCATAATGCAATGGCTTTTAGTTAAAGTGTGAGAGCTTAATATAAAATTCAAAAACAACTCTTTTATGACTGCAATGTATTATTTAAACATGATATTAACTTTCTTGCTCTTTATAATAAATATTAAATTCAAAAACTTTCATTTTTGACTTCAGTTTTTACAATTTTTCAGATATACTGTATTCTCACTATATTCATATTACTATTCAATTTTTGTAGAATCTAGAATTCGATTGTCAAATCTGTGCTTTCAAATTGTTGGAATTTGTAATGTTGCTTCCCAGCTCAAGTCTCTTATAAAGGAAAGAATTTTTTTAGATTTTTCGAGTCGAACACTGAGTCAATGTCGAGTCGTCAGTTGAGTTCAACTCAAACGAATAGTCCGAGGATAGTAGCAGACTTTTCAGACAGCTCTAACGGATCCTGCGGACCCTGAATAGATGCCGGACAATGATTTACAGGCTTGGCGACGAAATCAAGGATATCAAGAAGCAGAAAGATTCTTGGAGATAAGTTCATTAGGACAAGAGCTATTTCAATTTTTTCAGAATATTTTCTTTTCCCTGTTATGGAAACTCTAAAAAACTGGGAGATAGAGCTGCGATAGTCGTGTGTTGACTAACCAATGAATATTGAGTCGAACACTGAGTCAGTAATGAGTCTTCAGTTGAGTTTAACTCAAGCGAATAGTCAGGAGAGAGTAGCAGACTTTCGAGCAATATGAATGGCCGATTAAATTGTTATAATTTTTTTATTAACATGCTCAGATTCAGCAAGCATTTTCCCAGATTATTTGAAGTTTAAGAATTTTCTTTTCAAAGGGAAAATTCAAATTTTAAGTTATATGATAGATTATTAGATAGACGAAGCATAGCTAGAAAAAAACTTCTAAAATAGCACAAGTTACATCAAGCCATCATTACGACTTCTTGTATATCAAATTCCATGGCTGTAAGTGTGATAGATTTGTTAGAATCCCGTAGACATGCTAGCGCATAAATACTTTTTATAAATAGAAATAAACTACACTATATAATTATTATATATAGCATCGTATGTTGTCCGTTTCCTTAATGTTTATATCCATATATTGAGCTCAACATGTGAGGAACCAGATAAATTCGAATAAATCGCTTAGTTACAATTATTTTACATTAGTGAAGTAAAATCTAAAAATTGTTAACCTAGCCTTGCTTTACTTTCTAGTATTCACTTAGATTCAAAATTTATAGCATCTATTGTACATTTTTAATTGCCTTACTTAATAAAGCAAAGAATTCTATTTGATAGTAGAATTCTAATTGATTGAAATCATCATTACTAAATTTTAGCAAAACAAGTAATATATTTTTTAAAAAAAATGTTAAGTCAGTTCCTACTTAGGTCAACAATTTTTTATTTTATTTTAGCTACTTTTTATTAAATAATTATAATTAATATAAATATGTATTTACATATGACAGAATTAAAATATTAAGTGGCAAAATAGAAAGCGAATTTCCTTGCGATCTCAGAGCTTGGCGACGGATTTGGCGACTTTGGCGACCAAATGTGTGTGTGTGTGTAATGACATCTTTTAATCTAATTTAAATCCTATTTAATGTCCTAATTTTTATCTTAATTTATCCATATTATCATTCTAAAATGATCTCTAATTTCCTGATCTAATTTCACTTTTTATTTAGTTACTTTTGACACGCTTTCTAAAAAAACAGATGAATTCAGCAGATTCTTCCGCTCTGAGTGAAAGGATAAAAGTACCTAATGCTTACCACATTCCTTTAAAGATATCTAAATTTCCCTTGCCTAAAACGACACGTGTCAAAGAAATCCCTAACAAAATCTGATAATAAAATGGTCGAAGGAAAAAATTTCGATCTCTGTTTTGCTGTTCTGCTCTTGTTTCGCGATGTAAACGGACGTCAGTTTCATCATTGCTTTTTTGACATAATATGCCTTCCGGATGAAATAAATCAACGTTTTAAAACTTCAAAAGTTTCTTCTATTCACCCACACAACTGTTAAAATATGTTTACACATACACACGCACATCATGTCGTAAATAATTCTTAAAATATCTTGTGTAAAATTATATAAAGCGAAAAAAAAAACTGTAAATCTGCAATGATTTACAGATTGTAATATTTTTTTAAACTTTGAAGCAATTGGATAGAGTGGAATATATTTGATCCGAAAGATCTGAGGAAAAATTGCTTCTTCCTTTTTCAAGTTGAAAACATTTAGAAAATAAATTAGAATTATAAAATATATTTTCGGTGAATCCTGATTAAAAAAAAATAACATTCTCCTGGGTAATTCTTTTCTATGGAAAGTCCTCATCAAATCTATAACAGAAAAAAATCGACCTACTTTCTTTTTAGTCAGAAATGCATAAAAATTATTATCGCATTAACAAAATTTGTCATGAAGACTGACTATGAATTAAACTGAATCATTTAGAGAAGCTTTCTTTATTTTTTTAGATAAACGTATTTATGATTGTAATTAAAAAACTCAACTGCATATGATGGTTGTTATTTCATACACAATTCAAAATGATTAGGTTATCATATTCACCACTAATGCAATTAATAAAAAGTAAAGTTTCTAAACGAATACGTTTTATATTTTGTTTAACAAATGCACTATTGATATCCAAAACATGTGGACTAAACTGCGTATTTAGTTACTTGTCAGCTGTCAGCCCGGGAGAAATTTGACGGCACAAGTAGACCATTATCGATCACATTATTCTGAGAAGAGGAATCAATATTTTGATGATGGACACTTCGCAAATCATACAGTCAACAAACGTTCGTGGAAAACTGAATGTTTGTCGTGTTGCAAATCGATATTTTCTTTATGTTTCTTTGTAAAGAAATATTGCATACTTATTCAAGAATTAAGGACGTTAGATAATTAAAACGCCGATAATGAAATATATTGTTTAGGAAATAAGTTACAATGGTTTAATATTTATTTTCATTGAGAAAAATATTGATTAATTACATTCTCTTTCTACACCGTAAAGAACTGTTGCTGACATTTTGTGATTATAAAGAAGCCATGGTAATACATGAAGAGAAGAATGAAAATCAATGTGTTTTTTAAGTAATAATGTTTATAGGTTGGATATTACTTGAAAACAATATGATGTGACATGCATACTTCAAAAATCGTACAGCAAGGCCACTGAATTAAGAAGTACCACATTTGTCATATTACTACTTCTTGGATAATGATTACTCATTAATAAGAGTTAATTAAATATTTTATTAAATGTTTAATTAATAATTAATCAAAAATTCGTAGTGTTCTTCAAGATTATTATACAAAAACAAATTTTAAACTACCTTAACTTAAATAATTGACTTTTCAGTAATAACAATTTATCATTTATATTTTTTTCCAATTTTAATGCATTTAAAAAATATCTTTGCGTAAAATAAATAATGATAATTTTTAACAATGCTTTTCACTATTTCAGTTACTGTATTTATATGCATGAATACTGTAACCTTATTGAATGCACTTTTTTTCGTATATAAATTAAAAGAAAGCTTTTAAAAATAGTACACAGAGAAAAAATTATCCTATTACGATGCTTCGGATTAGAAATTCGAATTCCTTAATAAGTTTTATTGATTCTTTTTTATTGTTATTGTAATAACTTTAAATGAAAATCTCAAGTATTTTTCTGCTTTCATTTTAATCTAGAATTTTATTTAAAGCAAAAATCTGTTCTTTACGTCAAATGAACATATTTAGCATCGTATATTTAATACCATAAATTTAAATTCAATATTCATGGACAAAACAAATCTTTTAAGATTTCCTAAGCAATAACATATATTTAAAACAACAAATATAGTGCAAATTATTTTCTTTTATTCATCTCAGGAATCAATTGTAATTTGTGCAAATCTTTTCTTAATTCGATAGACTTTTAGCTCATCCATTTTGCAAGATATTAAACTCTGGTTCTATAATATTTGAAGTCATATTTTGCTCAACAACACTTTACTCTAATTTTTAATTTCCTCTCCTAATTCCTTGCTTTTTTCTCTCTCCCCACCCCCCAAAAAACAATAATTTTACTCTGTCAGAGTTTGGACTATTTCATTAAAAGAGTTTTCTTATTTCATTAAAAAAAAGGAATTTATTTCATTTCTCGGCGAAATTTTACTGATTTTTAGCTCAAGAAATGTAATTTATCATCTTAAGAAGTTTAAGAAGAAAGCTAAAGTTCTTTCTCTTACATGTTATGTAAATGAAGAGAGAGAGAGAATTAGAAATATCATTACTTAAACACGGAGTATGTTTCATTGACTGGTCAATTGATTAAAAACATAATTATAAGACGAATTATATTCTCTTTCTGCTAAGCATTGTTTCTATTTTTAAAAGAACTAAAACCCCCATGAAAAGATTTCAGAATGGAAAACAAATGAATGAGCATTTTATTTTAATCTGTATATAATTACGAAAAATTAAATCTATTGCACGAAAGATCGGAGCCAACAGTTTGTCTTATAGAGCTATCTAACTTTAAATATATAATAATACTAGAGTGAGTGCTCCACCCGTCTGTCTGTCTGGAAAGGCCCCAGTGACATGGGTAAATGCGCAGTTGGTGTTTGCAACATCTCATCAATTTATAATTTAAAGCACAATAAATTTTTGAAATTCTAACCGTATTGTATTACAGAATTGATTAAAAAATTATATCAAACATATTCATTTGGGATTCATAATAAACTATTATAATGTTATTTATAATCCATTTCGGTTTATTGTTTATGCACAGAATAAAATATTTTCTGCAAATGTCCGATGTTTTGCTATTGGATATATTCTTTTACTATTATATTGCTACAGATCGTTTCAAAACAGTTATTGCAATGATTTTTAAAATTAGTTTTAAAACGTTAAAAAAATTACATTATCTAGACTTTCGGGATATATATTAAATTTTACTCGATCTCCTTTATTAGAAAAATTGTCAAGATAATTATGCCTATTCTTTATTCATTATTTACTAGTCACCTCGGATAATAAGCTGGCTGTCGGAAATATTGGTTATATTTAATTCCAGATAAATTGTTTGAAATGTTTGAAAATAACTTCGTGTCCATGATTATGCCAAATTGTCTGATATTAAATTATTTTAATTATATTATTTATGTTCTTTTTATTGTGAACATGGATTTTTCTAATGAAGATCATCACATAACACCATAGTTTTGTATGAAACGCCAATATATCGTTCATCTACTTTCTAAATTTTGGAATACTGTAATCTCGCATATATATATTTATTTTGTAAATCACACGGATATTAAACATAATCCTTCTTTTTTAGCATTAAATAATGGAAGAAAATCACACGATTAAATATTTGATGAAAAAAACTGAAAACAGTTTGAATCTTACGGGAACAATGTGATATATTGTTGGAAATTAAACAAAAAAATTTTAATTATTGAAAATAATCAAAACGTCAAAATTCTACATACCGTTTAGCTAATTAAAATTTTAATTACAATTTCAAAAAATCATTTCGAGGTGCACATTTCCACTTTTCAATATACATATGTGCTAAATTTAGGTACAGTAGATGAAACGGCCAGACCTATAGTGCGCCAAATACACACATGCATGCATATATTCATCGCTATTACTCGTAGAGATTAATTTATTGATTTCTATATTCATAAATTAATTTCTTTTTTTCTATTGTTTTTAATAGAGCATGTGTTGGAAATATGGTATCAGCAATTATTTTTTTAATACAGGAGTGATTTTTCTTAGTGATATATAACTTCTTTATTTCTTCAATTTAATTTTTGTACTTTTTAACATAGCATAACTTACAGTTCATAGGGTACATTATCAATAAATTTTACAATGTTTGATTAAAGTTGTACAAAATACTCTCGGTAGAGATCGTTGGAGAGACAACTATCGAATTTGATAGGTTATTACACCTTAAGTAAAAACGATTTTTAAAAAATTTCAACATTTTATTTAGATTTCTAGTTAAAAATTAATTTTACGAATTAAAAATTCGAAATATTAGCTTTTTTAGTGATATATTTTGTTTCAATTTTAATAAATTTTTCAAAATATTTTAAAGTATATTTTATAATGACTAATAGATTTCTTTGTTTTAGTAACTTCGTTAAAACTCACATTTATTGCAACGATATTATTTTGTGCGCATCTTATCGCTGTTATAATTGAGTAATATTTTAAAAAATAGTAGATAAAGGAATAAGAAAATATAAACGAAAACATGTTATGATGCTTCGAAGTAGAGATTTATATCTCCTATATTTATTTATTTTCCATCTTACCCGTGAAAAATGACGCAATTCTTATTTCATCTGATGGATGAGAATTTCCCTCACTTTCATTCCCAAAGGGAAACTACTTGCGAGGATTTAATGAAAAAGCCGACTGCTATTTTTAAGATATAGAGCTATTGCAGTTTCGCCTAAAAAATCTTTCCTCAGAGACTTTCTCTGGCTTTACATTTGGCATAAAATTGATATTCATGAACTTGCTTTAGATTTCGCTGGTTGTGTGCAAATGATAGAAACTCAAAATTGGATTTTTTCCCTCAATTCTTCAAATAATAAAAATCAATGTCTCGCTCGTCTGTTTCTGTGTCTGTGGCACGTGTATAAATGTGTGTAAAGAGAGAATGTGCGAGGGAGAGAGAGTTTTTTTTGGCGCTCGTCAACCAGATTGTTTGACTTACAGCTATCATACTTGGCAAATATATAATCTGAAAGGTGAAAAAATGTGCGCGGATAATGTTTTTTTGAAACTCCAATTAAAATATTAATTAATGTAGAATTAAGCAAGATTTGAGGAGGGGGGGGGGTTCGCAGATATTACTGTACAAAAATTATTTTTATACTGTTTCAAAATTTAAAAAATTGTCTTTCTAATGAAATCAATTTAATAGTTGTGTAATATTTTCTGAATTTGACAATGTTATAAAGAATTTTTTTTTGGCTAATTGTTTCAACAACAAATCATACTGTTACCCCGAAATTGAAAATGAAACCATTTTCATTGTTCCATTAAAATATTTAATCTCGTGATCTTCTTCCATTGTTGAAAATTAAAAAAGAAAAATTCTGTCTAAACTATTCAGTTATTAAACTGGACATATGTAAGACTGTTAAAATAAAAAGGTTTAATATTCTGATAATATGATACTTAAAATTAGTTTGTTAATGAATCATGGATATGAAATTATGTTTATGAGATTTAATTGAAATTAAGTACAACCAATATCCAAAGGCGACTAGTCTTCTGTAATTGTAGTCTCTTTCTCAAATAGAACTCTTTTGATCTTGCAATGATCTAACTTTATTGAATGTTTTTGCTTCTATAGCTTCATAAATATTTGCTATTATTTCCTGAATAATGACGCCAAACAATATAATCTGATATATTTTGCTTCAACTAATATAAATTTATTCGTAGAGAGACTTGAATTTTTCTTTGACAGTAATTTAATAACAATAAACTTTTATTAGATCACCAAGATCCATACATGCATAAACAATGAAAAACAGAGAATTCATCAACATGGATTGGATTTTAACGCTACTTTGAGATGATTTTCTTTTCAATAAGTGATTTTCTTACTTTTTATTTTTGTTTTGAGATATAAGTTCATTTTTTTTTCTTTTGTATTTGATTCTATAGGGAATTTTTCTTATAAATCAATTTTATGAAATTAAATTTAACCAATATGCTAACTGCCTTTAGTGACCAGTTTTAGTCTTTTGAATTAATGACACTAATTAAATAAGGCTTCAAACAAACTTTGATGAAATATATGCTATCGCACCAAATAGTAGCCTTTTTAAAAAAAAATCATAAAAAAAGAGCATTCTGAATTATTAGCTATCCATGCAAAGTGTCGAAATTAATTGGCTATATTGGATCAGGCTGAAGAATGTGTCAAGATTTCATCTTGATATTTCGGGAAATGTAAAGCACAGATGGCAAGAGAACATTGATGGCCTATCTATCATCATTACCTTTCAAATGAAATAAAAAGTTTGAAAAATACAGTACAGTGACTGGGGTTGGAAAATCCTGCAGTATCTTTTCTCATAGATAATGAATGGGCATTGAATTAGTGTGTTCGAAATTTCTCATCAAAGTTGAGATGGTGGAAGACAAGCGACCATTGATAACTCATCTAAGAGTAATGAACATTTCATTTGAAATAAAAATTCTCAAAATTGATTCAGCGATTGTGTCTAATTAACTATGTCGTGTTTTTTTCTCCACAAAGAATGTACAGTAAAACCGTGTTTATTTGAAATTTCTTTCAAAACTGAGAATGGGGAAGGGGTTTTTTTAGTTGGAAAAGGGTTTTTTGACATTTCTAATTATTTGATTTAATAAACCACCATTTTTCTGGAGATTTCATTTCTTTTTTCAATCAGAAAATTTGCAATTGCATTTAACATTAAGAAATAAATATTCTTTACGGTTTAGACAGATTGAGAATTGATATGTAAAAACTCTTCGCATTAAGTAGTTTTTCATGCATATGATTTTACAAAAACTGTTTAAAGTTTAAAGTAAAACTGTTTACAAAAACTGTTAAAAACTTTTTCTCTTCTATAATGACTAATAAGACCAAAATGAAAATACATAAGCGATAAATAATGGGATTAGACTACTTTAAACGCAAACCCTTTTAAATAATGTAAAGGATAAATCAATATTTTACTGCATTTGACCTAGATATGAGGAGAAAAAAATTGAATTTATAATCTGGCTACATGAACATTTTTGGCTGGTTCTCGCATTTCGCTGAACTAAACTCTACACGATAATTTCTCTGTTTCAATCTATTCTTTCTTTTTGGGGCGAGTCTGCTAAAGTACATTGAGAAATCTATTATATTTTGGATTATTTAATTATATTTAGTCATCACTCAGGAGAATCAGCTCAATACTTTGGTTTTACATTATAAATAGCCCTCTCAAAAGGAGAATACTTTCAAAGAAAGAATGCCTAAAGGTACATAAAAGTGATAATATACAAGTAAGACGAAGAAAAATTATAAAATTTAAGGATTGCAATTATTTTGTTTCAAAAAGTAAAGTTAAAGAATGCTTGAAATGTAACAGAATTTGTTGAATTTAAAATGCATAAAAAATATAATTAATACAACAAATTTAATAACATAATTTAGAATAAATCGTTACAAATAGAAATACAACTCAACAAGGAATAAATAGATTTTACATGGATTTTGGAAGAGACAAAGGTGTAAATTACTGAATGTATCAGAAAAAAAATTAAGTGACAAAAAATGTAAAGAAAACTTATTTGAAATACTAAATGTTAATTAAATGTAAACTATGTCAAATATACAAAATTAAAATCCAAATATTAAAATGCAGAAAAGAAAAAAAATTAGTTCTTAGAACAAAAATATAAAAAAAATTCTGAGTTTATAAATAGGTCACTAGTTGATCAATAGAAAAAAAAATTCTTAGACTTCAAAATGGAATGCAAAAAAAGAATTTAAAACATATAAGCCATTCGACATTTGTTTATTTAAATGTCCATACAAAATCCCTTTTTTAGAAAAATTTCATAACACAATTCATAACCTTGTGCATATAAATCGAAAAACAGATCTATAGAAAGCCCTTGTGCATATAAATCGAAAAACAGATATTTAAAAAACTAATGTATAAAGAAATAAATGAATAAATAAATTTTCTATCTACAAATAAAATCACCACAAATATATCGTTCTGTTCAAAATATTCAGTCACTGATTCAAGAGATGAATTTTTATAATTAAAATTTCTTGTCAACTTCCAGAACGCACAATTCAATTATAAATTTGTTTTAAAATTTTAAAAGATTTTCTGATCCATCTAGAGGATCTTTTATTATTTATAACATTATTAAACCATCCATTTTTATTTTCATTTAACGGTTTTATTAAATGCAATTCAAGAGTAAAGATATAATCGAAAGTGTAATGAACCGTATCACCAATATTTCCATAGAAATAAAACATAAGGGGAAAGGAAGTCTGGGAAATATGAAATCGATTAAGGTAAGCAATAAGAGACCCCATTTCGTAATAAAACACACGAAGTATTTGCTAAGGGTCAGCAGCTCAATGTCAAGGAGTGAGATAGAATATTTTTTAACTTCCTATTTTTCTTCGGACTTAAGCCAAATAAGTACCGAGTTCTGAAAAGGTTTCAAATAAAAATAAAAACCAAGAAAATTAAGGCACTGGTTACTAGGACTGTATTTCTGTATTAATTAGTATACTGAAATACAATCTAGCTTAAGAAATAAGTTGATTTTTTAAATTATAAAATATAATGGTTAAAAACTTTTTGTCCTTCTTATCCAAGAAACAATTTCATTGCCATTTTTTTTTTCATAATCGCTATTTTGCGAAACAAATTGGACACTATTTGATTAGAGCATCTACAAGGCTCTGTCAGGTATTGTGCTTAGGCAACTTAAAATAATTCCAGATTTTTAAAATAATCAATGGAACGTTAGCGATAGCCAGATATTTTAACAAGATTCAAAATTACAAATATAATTTTCTATAATGAATGGTAATGACAAAAAAAAATTATTTCTGATTTGAAGACATCTAAAATTAAAATTAATAAATGGAATAAAACTATTGTTTTAAAAACTCGATGAAAAACTAGGAAGTAAAAATTCCGTATAAAAGAAAAAAATAATAAGTTTATTTGTAAATGGAAAGTCAAAAATGGATTATACGAAATCTCTTGAAGCACTCAAAAAATAATCATTCATTAATCGATATCAGAATTCCCTAATAAACGTGCACTATTTTAAATGTGCTGACATTTCTTATGTACAAGATATCCCTCAGTAGAGAGTCCCTCCCCCCCAAATATGGAGTAGTTGATTGTTACATTCTTGGTGGACAAATGTAGGATGCGAGGCTGAATTACTCCCTGTAGATCGCAGAATGTACTTCCTATGGGTGGAGTTGTATCGCGGCCGGTGATGGCCATTAGGATACAATGATTCATTGCTGCTTCATTGTTGTTGAAGGGCCCAGATAATTCAATTAAATCTGTATACCGCCGCAGGACAGGCGTAGTATACATATGTGGTATCCAATGTGATTATGCATATTTAAGATATTGTATCAGAGACTTTTGGTAGTACTCTTTTTGAAAAAATGTGGAATTAATTGCCCAGTGTGCTCTATTGACTACAAAAGAAGTTTGGTTCCCTTTTAATCTTTGAATATTTCCTTGTATACAAAGAGAAAGTATTGTAACTGTCAAAAAAATCTGATTCGATCTTCTGAACAGTCTCCATGTTTCAAACTTTCCCGAATTCTAAAAATACATTTATGGAATTATATCAGTCAGTACGTGAAAACATGATTGCTCAAAAACGTTTTGAACTAAAGAGATGAAATTTAGCATATTGTCTTTAGACAAAATTCATAGATTGACAATTATAAAATTATTTTAAATTAATTTATTATAATAAATTAAATTAATTTATTTAATTATTTTAAATTTTCTTTTATTGTAATTAAAGAAGCCTAGTATCGTGATGGTAATTAATTCTAGGAACAAGAGATTTTTACTTTAAACTACTGTAATGAAATCGTTTATATGACGTTACATTTCACACGACAAAGTAAACACGCATCTTCTTTAATATTTATGTACAGGATGATCAAGAAATGACAGGAGGTGTTCGGAGCTCTGTTGCATATTATGTACTGGACGAAATGCAACAAAATTTGACCACCATACATATTAAAGTATACAGCTTCTATTTATCAAGAAAAAATATTAGTACCAAAAAACGCCGATAAAGTAAATCCTGGCGCTGCGATAAAAAAACTTTATTATGTAATTTGCTTATACGGGTGCATTGTGACATGCCATAGAAGATAAAAGGAAGGGTTGCGGGAATTTAAGTCATTCTGCGTTGTCACTATGTGAAGACGCCTTGTTAGTCAAGCTGTTTTTTCAGCGGGATGAAAATGCCATTGCTGCTCTTCGTGATTACCGGCGGTTAAAACAGTTCGCAGAGGACCAATGACCATAACTAACTTATGAAGAATTTTTGAAAGATTTTAAACAACAGGAATTCTTGATGTGCAGCTAGGCCGAAGACGTAAAGTGATCAAGCAGGAACAAGTTGAAGAAGTTGCAATTGCCGTTATGGTTCAGGCGATAGCTAATAAGCAGGTTATCAGCAGTGCACGTTCAATATAACGACAAACGGATACCCTGTTCTCGACGATGCAGAAGATATTGCGTAAGTTCCTGAAATTTTATCCGTATAAGATAACACTCATTAACTAATCTGAATCTTGCCAATTTCTGGTTGTGAGGCGGTTCTGGTTCACTTGAAAGGCATTGTGTATCAAGGACATATTCCTGACATTCCTAGTTTAAAAGATAAAATAATGTTATATGTCAGATGAATAAATGCCAATATGCTGCGAGCCATCGTCTGTAACCTCGTGTATCGCATGCAATTATTGAAACATCAAGCTGGTAGTCACCTTGAGCCACATGTGAGTTGCTACAAGAAATATTTTTCATTGGTATTTGAAATGTTGCTATTTACTGTTTCCATTGACAGTTATGTATTCTTTTTCCACATATTATGCGCTTGCAGCGTCAGAATTTCCCCTATCTGCGTATTTTGGTACTAATTTTTTTTCCTGATAAATCGAAACCACATAGTTTAATATGTATGGTGGCTAAATTTTGTTATATTTCGTCTAGTACATAGCACGCCTCCTGGCTCCGAACACATCCTGTCATTTCTTGATCACCTTGTATTTGAATTATCGTGTTTATGTATATCTGAAAATACAGACCAACAGACCATCATACCTCTTTTGGATTTGACTCAAACTTGCCAGGCGTCTATACTATATATGTTAAATCTGAGCAGCGAATTTTATCTGTATAGTTCTCTTTGTTTTGCTATTATCATGTTAACTTATATTTGAACAGCAGAACAGATGACTTCCTCTGAAAAAATTTACTCAAAATTTAATAAATCTGCAAATTTAGTGTAAAGACCATATACTAAATTTCATTCGTCTAGCTCAAAGGGTTTTTGAGTTATCTTTGTCATAGCCACACAGACAGACATTTTCCAAAAATGTGTTTTTAGAACTGAGGGAGGTCTGAAACGTGGAGACTCACCAAAATCTCGAGTTCGAATTTTTTGTCAATTACTATACTTTCTCTGTACTATGCATACGAGAAAATAAAAATATATTACTAATGAGTGCATTGTCAGTAATGTTAGAAATTAGGCTAAAACATTTCTCTACGAGGAAATTTTTCGTAAAATGAAATTTCAAATTAAATAATAAAGAAAAAAAGGGAAAAAATAATCAATTATAAATTAATTTGAAAAATTGTTGTAGATAAATCGGAAGGATACTTTTTTATTCGGAATGGGATTTTCCCAAAGGTGTTTACTTAGAATTAATGATAAATCTGAATTGAATTACTTTCGGAGCTTCTGCATCACTAATTTTCTTCTCTTTGAACTTATTCAAGATCTCGAAGAAGAAGCTGTGACTGAACATAAACCAGAAAAGGAAAGAAGAACCAATTAACTCTTATAAAACATCAAATATGATAAGTTTAATACTTCGTATCTTGTTATTCACTCAGAATGAAATATAGGAAGTTTGAATCAATGCAGCTAATCAAAGAACATTCAAATAAAAAAAGCACTATTACACAAAAATAAATAAAATTTTGTTTAATCGAAATAATAGAAGAATCAACGCTCATTAAAAATTTCAAATTTATAGTTTGAAACCGGTTGTGGTATTACCAATTCCACTGCGCGACTATTTTATATGAGTACTTTATAACTATAACTATTTTTATTCATGAGTGAAATATGGTGTATTTGTTGTTGTTTCTAGTTCATACAAAAATAAAAATTCAAAATATTAAATTTATTAAAAAAAGTACTCACTTTTTAAATTATTTTGTCTCAAGTGGAGCAGCTGTTTCAAAATAAAAAACAATTAAAATTATTTAAAACCAGCTCCTATCTTTTTGTACACAATATTGACTTTCCTAACTGTTATTACATTAATACGGACTTTTTAAAAAATTTCAAATTCTTATTATTCTTCTTTCAACTGGAATTACTTGACATTTTATTATATATTTTTTTTAAATTTTAACTATTATTTTTAATCACATTATTGAATATTCTTATATGGCAGTCCCGCTTATATTTTATGTTTAGTTCAGATATAAAACTCCATGGAATATCTATATTTTGTTATTAAACCATGATAAAGTATTTTATGTATATTTAGTTCTGACATGAAATTCCATGGAACATCTACATTTTATTATTAAATCCCGATAGAGTATTTTATGTGTTATGTTTTTCTATTTAATTAGTCATTTAAAAATATAAATTTTATTTTTTTATTAATTTATCTTGCATGAGTTGATAACATTGTGAACAAGAACATGAGTAAAAATCAATAAAGAAAGCGATATTTTGATCATCTACCCCGTTCATCAATTAATTTAACTTAGAAATCACTAGTACAATGAATGAAAAAAAGATGAATCTTTTCCCTCCATTCTCTCACAAAAGTCCGACTCTTAACAAAAGAACAAACTCTCTAATGTATTTTTCAATTCAGTTTTCCGAAACTAATTTCCAAAAAACACTCGTATGTCCTTCAACAGCTCCTAATCGCGTCAGGATGGGGCGCGATAATAAAGCGATTCCTACAACTGGGGTCGCCTCTCGCAAAGAAAAGAAAAAGCTACTCCAAGAAAGGCACGAGCAAGAAGAAAATAGTTCCATGAAAAAGAGCGGGCATCGATTGGATCAATCGTTCTCCAGAAAAGCCATCAATTCTATCCCCGTGACGTAACTGGAACACCTCCTCTGGGGGACGAAGGGAAAGGCGTCCGTCCTTTCGATCCGTTTTAAGTATTTGTGCAATTTCTGAATGGCTCTTAACTTCTACGCCATCCATTTAGCTTCCCAGAAATCTTCCTCTTTTTTTATTATTCCTTTCCTCTCTTCCTCGTTGAATGAACCATAGATCAGTCAAATAGCGCCAAGTTTCTTTCGCCAACTTATTTTACATTGCATCTGCCAGAAATCTCAAAAGGCAACTGTAATCGATGTAGCATATAGCAAATGAAAAAGATTGTTTTTTTTTTTAAATTTAGGTAAGCTTTTGGCGCCAAGTAATTTCATATATTGAAAACTTTCATGCATCATTTAGGTTTAATTGCATGGCAAAGCAATATTGGAGCATAAAATTTTATCTATATTTCTCAATATGTAACAGTGCAAATTAAGAAGGGGAAAAAATATGGAAAATGTAACTTTCATACATAATATAAGGCCTTTTGCTTTTATCTATGCTGAAGTAATTTAAGTATGTATTTTGAACCTTTTTTTGCATTTGACTGACTAGACGCAAAACTTGCTACAGATTTCCAATTTTGGTGTCAATATCATATATAAATTTTATTTCTTCAGCTATCTTTGCTTTGAAGTTATTGTGTTCTCTTTCATACAGACAGACAATCAGATGAACAATTAACCCGGGGATATATAATTGCAATTCTGGAATTCATAATTAATATCAAAGTATTAAAAATTGTCTTATGATTGAGTAGTAGATATAACAATAACTCCTTATTCCTTGAATATTCCAGAAAGCATGAAAATATCAGAAACAAAAACATTTTCATTGTATGCAAAATGAATGCATTTGCGGAAATAAAACTAACTTCATACTACCAATTAAATAACAATAATAGCACTAGCTCTTAGCTTATTAGCTTGCTTTGTTCTCAAAATTCCATAGCGATGAACTTATTTGAGCACCTCGAGCATATATAGCATGACGTTACATGAAATTTGTCAGACGGTTTCTAAGAAAGATAGGGCCATACTTCTTGAATTTTCCAGAACCTTTATTTCTTTGAGAAATTTGTCGCCATATGATTGTCAGTTTTTTAACCAAGATAGCAATCACTTACGTGGCATCTATTAAGATCCCTTCTAAATCTGTCTTTTCTACTATTAGATTTACATAGCAGGAAAACGGTATTAGCTATACTAAACTTGCCCTTACATTTTTTTATTTATCGCTTTCACACATAGGCAGGCCGACAATTAACTTTAATATTAACGTTGTGAAAAATTTGATAAGATTCTGCAATTTTTATTTAAAGAACCAGCATACTTAATTTTCCCGTCTAAATTTTTGCTTTCTTAAGGTTTACCAAAAATGCTTTTTGGGCGGGAGGGGCTCTGAATAACAGAAACTGGATGGCAGGTCCCGGTCATAGTGACAAAAATGAAAGTTCAAAAAAAAATGAAAAACAAAAATGAAAATGAAAACTTTGGTGATATCTCGATTAAGAGTGAAGATACGATATCTCTTCCGAACTTTGTTAGTCTATCGCGAAAACTATAAAAAACAGAGAAATAGTAGTCATTTGAGCTGAGCTGAAGCGAGTAGTTTAGCGAATTTTCTTTTTGGAATTTTACTCTTCCCCGACTTCTTCCTGAACACTTTGTTCTGCTGTGGTTGCTGAATTGCAAACCGCTGTTTCTGATTCTGCTTTTGTGAATACCTTTTTGATATTGTGTTTGTGCTTTCATGTAGAAAACATTATTATCCGTTGTGCTTGTTGGACCTTTTTTATTGCAATTGTATTATTGTATCCGCAATAATACAATTTGGGCGAAGTTTTTTTAATTAAATCCTTTTAATCCATACAATAAGCATTTCAAATTTAAAATTGCAAATTAAAAAAATCATTTTATTGTTTTACTAGCCGCCTTTGGCGACCAGCCGGTTCGCCAATATTACCGCTCGCTACAATTTTCAATTAAATATTTTAAGTAACTGGTCTCTTAAAGGATTCTCAAACAAAACATTTTTAATCTTCAAATTTTGATAGTCATACCAAACTTATATTGTTTAGATCGTTTCGTTCAATTTACTATATATATTTTGCTAATTTGTTGCCATTTCCGGTAAAATTTCAACTTTAATTAAAAATGTAAATGACGAAATTGCAATTAATATTAAGATATTTTTTAATAAAACCAAACGTTTTATTTTATTTATCATCTTTCTTGTTATTTATTAATTATTATTTTTATTGAATATGAGTATTGCAAACAGAATTGCTCGGTATTTAAGTCTTATGTTAACTACAAAATATTTTTCATGGTTTATGTAATATCTCAAACAATAATTCAACAAAAATTTCTGAGATTCAGTATAAAATTCAGTTTTTAGTTTTGCTTTCAAAAGGATTGAAATGAAATCAATAATAATATTTTGTTCCGACCTATAAATATATTTCAAAATTTTGAAGTCTAAATTTAATGCAGTAAGGTATCATATTCTGATAAATATTCTGGACACACCAAATTTTAAATAAATGAATGAATGTTTCTATTTTCCACGATCAACTAAGACTTATTTATGAAGTTTTAAATGTTAAAAATTTAGAAAAACTCACCATTTTCATAATCGTAGGCCAATTAATCTTCAGAAACCTGCGCGCTTATTGGCGTATTTTCTTTGAAACGATCGATGAAAAATCTAAAATTATCCTTTTCTTATTGAATAGTGATATTCAAATCTTCATAAATCAATCAGTTTAAGTGATTTGAAATTAACTCTTAAAAGTCAGTGATTTAGTTGATTGGAAATTAACTCTAAGACCACCATAAAATCTGTGCTTTCTCTTGTGGTGTATGCATTCTCCTTAATATCCGATCGAATAAAACATCACATACAAAAGTACTACATAGAAGAAACACATCAAAAGTAAACATAACATTTCAATAGTTGCCAAAAACAAAAGAGAGAGAAATGCAATTAATAAGCAGACGATATTTAGAAAAGTACAGATATTTAGACTGGAAAATGAAATTATCTGAAATTAAAAACACGCGCAGACGATATTTACAAAAGTAAAAATATTCAAACCTGAAAAGGAAAATATATGAGTTATTCCATGAATAAATGCCATAAGTTTGTTTACATCTTCATTATTTTATGAGTCATTAAATATCAAAATGGATCGGGGAATGAATAAACACCCTGTATAGATAGTGTAAAAGATCATAAAATAATTTTTCTTGAATTTATTTTTTAGAAAAAATAATATTTCATATTTGTTTCATTTCTTACAGACACTTGCCAAAAATTATAATTTTGCAGATTTCATTTCCAAAAAGATTTAATTTATTTTCAGTTAGAGCTTTAATCAATGTGATGGCAACACTTTGAAAAAAGCTATTTTTTTCTCATGAATGCGAAACGTGCTTAATCCTCATTTTTATTTTTGACGAAAAAAATTATTGAAAAACATAGTTAAAATATTTATTTAAAAATTCATTAAAAATAGAAATTTAATTTTAACATTATAACAGTAGTATCATTTAAAAGATAAATTTTTTATCTTTAACTTAATGTGAAAATCTTTTTTGTGCGGTAATATTTTCGGCAGTTATAGCAGAAACATGTGAAAATTTCGCTTAATTTTTAAATAAATAAAATTCTAGTTAAAAATTCTAAAAAATAACCCCCAGGTGCACATTCCCGGCCTCCAAGGTATACACGTGCCAAATTTGGTAGCTGTAGGTTGAATGGTCTGGTCTGTAGAGCGCCAACACACACACACACATTGAGCTTTATTATAAGTATAGATTAGGTATATTTCGTTCCACCGGTTTTTATATTTCCTAATTCTAATTGCAAATATTACAGTTCCCTTTCTGGTTATTTGTAGTACCGAAATTCTGCTTAATATATCCTGTATTTTTATAGTTGATTCTCACATATTCGTTCATTCTAATTTTAATTTCAATATATTAAAATAAATCCATGAATTAGGTATTCTCAATCGGTATCAAGGTGACCATTATTGAAAATTGAATTAATTGTGAGTATACAAGATGTATACTCTAACTGAAGTAATAAGACAATAAATGTACTATTAAAAAATTACGAACTGCGATACAGACAGCCTGTTATTTTAAAAATATTTAGTAAAAATATTTTTGATGCACAAACAATTTAAACAAAAGAAATTCATTCCTTCTTTGACTAAAACTGATTGAATTAAAAAAAACTTTGAATTTAACTATTTAAGCCATTGAACTGCTGACTGAAACAAGAGCTGGTCATTGATTGGCAGGTCATCCTGCAGCCATTGTTATAAAATAGTGACATTTTCACAATTCGATAAATTTTAGTTGCTGATGAGAAAAACTTTTTTGTTTAAAACGTTAGTGTACCAAGAATATTTTATTAAATATGAACCAACAGGATTTTATTTGAATTTAGAGTATCAGCAATCTATTTATTAATTCAAACAGCATAAAATATAAATGTTTCCGTCATTTAAAGCAATGCTTCCGTTTCTCGATAATAAATTAGACACTGAGCCCTGATCGGAGTTGCTGATCTTTATAGATTAATTAGCTGCATTTGACGACCATTGTTTAATTTGTTATAAGTTAAATAGTTGTGAAATAAATCTTTTATGCATATTGTATCATCATGATTTCTTCAACGAAGTAAGTATTTTTAAGCATCTGATTGTGTTAAACATTAAATCTATGTTATATTCATAACTTTATACCTGTTACATTTGCTAGGTACCGAACATTCTAAATTATATCAAATCCGATGTCATCACAGTGCCATTTTGAATTCATCTAATTGCATATTTTTTATGGCATTGGAACTTCACTATCTGATCGGCATGTAAACTATTCAATGGATTCTTTATTCCTCAACTTTCAACGATGGAAGGAAATCCCACTATTAAATATTTGACGAAACACAGGAAACAGCTTGAATTTCAATGCAACTATGAAAAGAATGCTATATTTAAGAAGTTAATAAAATTCAGGAAAAAACTGAACATTAAAT
The DNA here is from genome assembly GCA_026543865.1 of Argiope aurantia. Taxonomy (NCBI): domain Eukaryota; kingdom Metazoa; phylum Arthropoda; class Arachnida; order Araneae; family Araneidae; genus Argiope; species Argiope aurantia. Next base: position 327,257 of record JAPMOR010038815.1, on the reverse strand, counting down.
AAATTGCTATTATTAGCTTTGCTAAATTGATTTTTTTTTGAATTATACTACTTTATTACTTTTTATTAAGTAAAAATTACCTTTATGAAATAATATTTTCTTAAGGCGTTAATGCTGAAAGGCCTAATTTTTAATGAATTAAAATTAATTAAAATTAAAATTTCCTCTCTAAAATCTCTCCAAGATACGAATTTCAAACTTTCAAGGTTTAATTGTGTCAAATTTTCTAGCCCACAAAAGGGTTGACTTGCCAACAGGTAAACAAATAAACATGCACATTCATTTAGTGTTAATAGAAACTGACAAAATGTCACACGTAGAACATTCTAATTTAGATTTTCCTAGAAATTTTCACTGATAGTTAGATAAAAATTTTCTTTCGAAATTTCTTAATTTACAAATAAAATAATTAAGTTATGTTTCTCGTTAAAGCCAGCACAAACAATTTTGTAAGTTTCACTTTTTTTAATATGATGAGTACTTGCACCATATAAGTAAAACCATATTTAATAGAATTTTTCTGTGATTGGAAATGCCTTTAAACTTGATAAAAACTGCAAAAAAATTTCCCGAGTGCGAGGCAGAAGAATGGATTGCCACTGACGATCTGAAAAATATTATGGACCAAGAAAATGTTGAGATTACAATCAAATCCTACTTGCTAAGAACCAGAACCAGGACGATAGCGATAGATGAAAATAGTTTTAGAGCAGCAGATGTTAGCCAAAGTTGTTTTATCGTTTAAAGGCATTTTACAGTATTTTAAATCTTTGCTTTTTTAGTTCTCAAATATGAAGTGTATAAAATGAAAGTATTATATTTGTCAGAAAATGCGAACTTGAGATTTTGTCAAACCTCCACTTTTTAGACCGCTATGAGTTCGAAAAACCACATTCTTGGCGTTGTGTCTATCTATCTGTATTTTCAATAATTCAAAAACGTTTAGAGCTAGATTAATGAACTTTGGTTTATAGATTTTAGGCCAAATCTGTAGATTCCTATCAAAATTTAAACGGGATTCCTTCTGGTGAAGTTTATCTATCCGTCCGATTATAAATGAGCTGGATACTACAAAATATAAGGTACTAGATAAATAAACTTTGATATACAGATTTAACAACTCAGATCTCAATATTTATAGAATTTTGAATCAAATCTCTCAAAGAGTTGATCATCTATTTGAACTTTCTCATGTATGTAAAAATATTTACTCAAAAATGTCATTACTTAAATGAACGAAGTTTGATATGCCATCGTGTGATTACAATTGTAGTTCTATGTGAAATTTTGATTTCAACGGGAGGGGAAAGAGATGAATAAAAACACATACTATTTTTGGGTACATGTGTTTTAACTATATGCGAAAGAGTGCACGATAAATTCAGTAAAAATGCTAGATTGACACTCAAGATCTGTATTTCATAGCTATTTTTTTTTAATCCCACGCAAAGTATTCGCGATCTTAGAGTCTCCGCTTTAATGCGGAGGGGGCGATAATAAAATTTATTAGAAAGTAAGCGAGAAAGGTTTAGGGAGACCACTCCCACATTTTTCAATGTGAAAATTAAAAATGACCATTGAACCAGCTGTAATCTATTGCATACTGTACACTAAAAATTTTTATTTTAAAGCAACGTAGAAATTAAACTATGCGCTTTGTTATTATTTTAGATTGTATTAAGATTTGTGGATTAACTCGATAAGTCCATTCAAGCTGATAACCATCTAGTGAATAAAATGGTGCAAGATATTGCTGCTCAAAAACGTTGGAAAAGCCAAAAGAAACAAATAAAAATTTTGTGAGATTTTGAAAGTTTGAAAGAACAATCTAGCTATAATAAATTATCACTAAGTACACACACACACACACACACACACACACACACACACACACACACACATATATATATATATATATATATATATATATATATGTAACGTTAAAACTGTAGTTTTAAATTTAATAAACAAATTAAATCAACAAAAATAATTTGGAATACGCTTTGCATTCAAAACTTTTCAGAATTACATATTCTGTACTTAGATTCAAAGTAGTAATAAATGTTTATGGTTTATGCGAAAATAAAAATCTTTATCCAAAATGGTTATCCTTACTCCTTTTTATTTCGGTGAACAGGGATTGCACCGTATTTTAAAAATGGAAAGTGACAGGCTTTTGCAAGAGAATTGGTCACAAAGACTTTCTACATTATTACTTAAATTAAAATGATAAATATTTTTTACCCATAACTTAATGTTTGCCGAAAAATTTATATATGTATTATTAACAAAGGGTTACGTTGATATAGAAAAGAAAACGATAGATTATTTTTGCATTACAGGACAAAATAGGATTGAAAATTCATACAATATTATGATAATGTATTCATTCCATTGTCTTTTTAAATGAGAATGCGGATTAATTCAATTTCTTTAATTGCTTTACATTCTTTATTATTTCGAGTATGTGTGTATTGTGACATAAACAGAATAGCGTTGCTGAAAAATTTAATATGTTCTCTAATGCAATTTTAACAAATTCACTAAGTGTTCAAAAGTCTGCTTTAAGAAATGACATAAATTTGGATTGGGTGAAACTAAACATTTACGACTCATTTAAACAAGGATATCCATTTATCCATCCACAAGGATATCCAAGGATAAACAAGGATAAACCAAGGATAAACAACAAGGATAAACAAGGATAAAGGATATACAAGGATATCCAGATATAATCACCTTTTTTTAAGAAAAAAAAATTACAGAAAAATTGTAATGACGCATTTTTTTATGCACTTAATTATATTTTAGAAAGACTGTGGGGCAATGGATATGAAAATATTCTAGTTTGCTTTTAAGTATAGGTTTCAGTAAATGAGATCAAATTCATGAAATACTAGGTGATTTTTTTTATTCTTTTGTCGCCTTCATTTGTTGTCATATCGAGAAAGGTTAATAGTGTGTATTAGAATAGGTCGAAAAAAAAAGTCAAATTTTTCTGCTCAAATCATGTTTCGGAGAAGAGTTATAATTTGATAAGATATAAAACAAGACAAAAAGTAATAGAATTCATTGATGTCTTCTGATCCCTTTTGAGCTTTAAATGCCTTAAAATGAAGAAAATCAATCGAATTTCATTATTTTTTGAATTTTAAAATTTCTAGCTATTTACAGTATAAGGCAGAATAACAGAAATATTTGCAAAAAAATGAACATTTTCATATATAGGTAATTAGTTATCCTTCCTCAAATTACAACTTTCAACCGAAAAGTAATTGATTAAATAAATGTAGTGCACAAAGCTCAAGGGAATTTGCTGTTATTTTTTTGCAAAGCTGTCTCGAATTTAGGTAATGTGTGTGGGAAAGGAAACCGAGAACGGATTATGTTCATCAAGTCCCCTTAGTATCATGGATCAGTCATTTATTTATATCCGATCAGTGTCTAAGGGTTATTTCTTGAGATGAATCACTTCACCATTATCTTCATCTAATTAATATTTGAACACGGTGAATTTCATAGGGGCGTTGTCGTCTTGAAATACAAGACGTTCTCCAGGTAACAGAATCCGAATCATTGGAATCGATTTGCAAGAATACTAAAATAATGTTCGACTGCGCTCTTCCCTTTCAGAACTACAACTAGCCTCAAGTCACGTAAAGATGTCGTGTTCCCACACCATTATGAAACCCCATTCCATGGTTCATAAAAGGAATAAGACGGTCAACATGAAATGTTTCTGTCGGTTGCTTGACCAGCAGTTTGGAATAATCTAAATGATGATTTATCAGAATAGTGCAATTGTTTCCGTTGCTGTTGTGTCCGGTTTGTGGTTGTCTCTGCATTGTTGCCATCGTTTCATAGCTTTTCGAAGTGATGTGATTTATCTCTGGCATGGACACTTTCCCATTAATGGTCATAGCTCCTGCTGAATATTTTTGAGGGATACGGGATTTTGGAGATAGGTATTCCTCTCGGATGTTATCTGTGGCATTGTAGTCTTATGTTTTCAATGAAATTCTCTTCAAAAATCATCTATCTCGGTTGAAGAATTACGAATTCATTTTATTTTTTCTGTGCCACAGGTGATGATACCTTTCCCAGCTTTGTGTAGATTATTATAATCCTTGACGCAATGGTCCTTAAAACATCCATAAAGTTGACTGTATCAGATATGGACAATATAGAGAAACTAACTCTAATGATCATGGCGTTTAATTGATCGACATGTCGGACATAATAATACTTCACTATGAACAAAATTTTCTCTTACAACTCTCACACTGACAAATGTTCGAATGATTCCATTTTGTAGGCACAGACTGTTACTATAAATGGCAGATTCTTGCTGCAGGTGGACTGTTCAAATACGGCACATTTCGAAATGAATATTCTCCTGTAGTTTTAATTGTTAAGCAATCAAATTCTTGAAAGCAATAAAAAATTATAAAATCCCTTTAAACTTTCCAGTTCTTTATTTTCTCTAAAGTTGACAAATGGGAAATTCTATAATTGAAAAGAAAACAAAAATATGCAATACCATTTTATATTGGCAAAAAAAAGATTACAATTAGAAATGCTGATATTTGGAAAGTTTCAGTGCTAAAATTTTTGACAAGCTGTTCACTAATTTTGCACAAAATATTTTCTATGTTATTTGGGAAACATCGGGTATATTTAAAACTATTTTTTTGTGTAACATTCTTAAATATTCAAATGGTTACAAATACGTAATATATCTTTAATAAAAATGGACAAAAAGTGGAAAATAAATAAAGTTCCTTATTAATAAAAATGCAATGCATTATACTATAATCCATTTCATGATTTATAATATCGCTTTCCTATGCAGCAGTTTTATATCCTATATGGATTCCAGATCAATGACCTTTGGCGACCATTTAGCGACATATTCGGCGATTTTGGGGACTAAATGGAAGTTCCAGAAACTGCTGGAATTTTTGACGATACATGGATTAAGAGCTAAGATATGATGTCGTTCTCTTTGCCTTATCGTAGAATCTATAAATTGCCGAGAAACAAAGCTGGAATATTCGGTATTGATAATCAATTAGAAAAATAAGTAGTCATAAGACGAGCTGAGAATAACTGAATGAAATCTCTCTGAACGCTCTATGCTGTGATGGTTGTTAATAACCAATTTGCTGCTTGTGTGCTTCTGTTTACTGCACTTGCTATCGTGTTTATCGACCGTGCACTCGTGTTTAAGTGTAGAATAATGCTTTATTATTTGTTATCAAGCCTATTGGACTTTTCATCGTACAACATACCACACCGGAGTAGAAGATCTTCCATAACAATACAATTAATTGTGGGAATATTTATAATAAAAAGTGTTAGAATTAAATGATAGATTATAGAATATAGACAATGATTATAAAATACTATCTAATTTATACAAAAATTGCACTTGACTAGAGTGGGAGTAATTCGCACACTCTAATAAAACGATAAACTTTGGATACAATTGACCTTAACAAAAGGATAAATTGAAATATTTACGGTGCTTCTCTTTATCTAGTTCTGATCTTCAGACAACTGATCTCACTGATCTTCAGACAACTTGTTAAAGAATAGCTGCAAGTCCATGCGTATATATAGAAAACGGTATTTAGTATAAAATTATCAACTTCATCTATTTTCTTGGTGAATGGCGACTCATCACAAAACAAAGCATCACAATAAAAATATTGTTTGTTAGATAAGAACAAATGGCGAAAATACAGAAAGCAACAATTTCCTTGTTTGGATCATGTAATGAAAACTCCACATTCAAATTGTCCAGATATTGATGTCATTTTCAAATTCTGTTATTGGTATTTATTCTGTTATTGGTATTGGTTTTGTGGCATCAACCCCTTTTTTTCATATTATTTTTCTTTCATGGTTAATATATGTTAATATACTACCCTTAAAATAATTTTAACTTGAATTTTTAGATAATTAATTTTTTGTTTCTTTCCTGCAAAAACAGATCTTATTTACTCACTGATGCTCGCTTTTTATTTCATAAGACAACGGCAATCAAAAAATTTAATAGGAGACATTTTTTTAAATTAAAATTTATTTATTATAAATTATTGTTATATGCATCAGATATTTCAGGCTTTATACTAATTAATTCATGAGGTTATATGAGAATTCATTTAATAAAAGAATGTGAGTATTCTGTCAAAAACTATAATCAAAATTTTGAAAACAAGTCAGATAATCTTTTTAAACTAATTTTATTTTTAAAAGAAGTAGTAATTAATGCTTCAGAAATCAGAGTTGAAAGTGTGAAGAACTGGGAATTATTAACAGAGTTGCAAGCTATTTTGAAAATATATTTTGAATGCATTCATCAAAACTTTTCGTTCATTTTTTGATCTCTAGATGGCACCACAATGTGTTCAACAAATTTAGCATTCGATACATTTTTACTCTTCAATTATATCAAAATTAATATTTTAAGGAATTTTTAAGGCATAAGCCAATCCTTGTATTTAACAGAAAATTCCTTAAATAAAAATTCATTGTGTTGACCTTAATTACATGCAAAATAAACGAAATTGTAAAATACAATTCGAGATATATTTTATCATTCCTGTAATAAATACCAAAAAAGATTTTACTTAAAAAAATAATACAACCGTGAGAAATACAGGATTTAGACTACAATCTTGTAGTTTACTATAAAAATTAAATATCCCGATGTTTTAAAGCTTTTGATAATTGTAAAAATTTTATGCATGCTTTTATAGTTTAATGTGAAATGTATCTTCCTACAACAGTTTTTCTTATGCTTGTATATCAGACTTAATTTTCATGTAAACTTATTTTATAATTAATAATAGAGTTTTCTTTTGATCCATTTTCCTCTAAAAGCACTTACCAGAAAGGTGAGAAGAAAATTAAAAATTCAACAATACTTATGATGACTCAAACAAGTAAATTTCGCGATGAAATTGTTAAGAAAATTAGTATACATGTAAATAAATTTCATGCCTTTATTAACGAAAGCTCCAATGATAACCACCAGCAACTATATTAACGCCTGTATTACAAATATCTGCGCTTTATTTTAATCCAGTTTTGGCGGCTGTTTTTGTAAGAATATTTGGACTGTTGGTTTTGCTGCAACCACTGGTTCGTAATAGTAAGATGTCTTCAATCAAGATAATCATTATCAATATTTAATAAAAATTTAATTGAAGTTCGACCAAATGATTTTTATTCAATATACTATTCACTTAATTTAAAAGCACCAAACAAGGTATTAGAATTTTCAAACTCCTTTAATTTGAATGAGTTTAAATGCTGTTCACGTATTTTCGTTCGATTATTTCAACATTGTTTAGAACACTTGTACAATAAATTTCAGTTTATGACCATTCTGCAAGTTTCAATGCTATACAACATTTCCAAATATGAAAGAAATACAATAAAAATGGGATAATTTTTTTTATTTTGGAACGAATCTTAATTAGAGGAAATTTACGAAAATCTAGTCCTCAGTTCTTTCTAAAAGAGCGTTTACGGAAGAGAATTTCATCCTATACTAGTGCAGCAGTTTATAGTACGCCACTTTAGCTTTCTAGTTTTCATCATAATTGCGCTGCACCTGCTTAGCTGCTTACAATGAAGACATGAAATTTTTCTAAAAATATACAAGGAATAGTATTAAAAATGCCTATATTTAATCCTGAAGTATAACTGGATTAGTAAACTTACAACTTGAAGCAAAATAAATTTTAAATTCAAAAGTACTTGAAAAATTACTTTATAGTATATAAATAATAATAAATTAAATATCTTAATCGTAATTCAGTAAAGTAATTAAGTAACAGTATAGTATTTGGGTTTATATATCCACAGAGAATAGTAGCCGAGTTTAAATCAAAATTAGAAAGATGCAAAATACGATGTCCTATCCCTCAAAAGTCCTGCTATTATTCTATCGTGGAGAGGTGTTCCTTGGTGGAATGGAAGAGATATGTCAGGAATGTACACTCCTGGCCAACGCGTGAAGGCCATTCTACTTCGCCTTACTTCTAAATGAATAGGCATATGGGGCTAAGTTGGTCCCTCACTCTGGTACTCTGTTTCTAGACCTATTCCTTTCTATTACAATGAATTTTATTCACCGATTTTTTTGTAGATTTTCAGATTTGTAAGATAATTTATCAAGCTAGAATATCTGGAGTTAGTAACAACAATCAACATGTATTTGATATCTAAAATAGGTTATTTTCATTAATTCTTTAATCATTGTATTTGTAAGCCATACTGGATTATGGCTTTTTAAACTTATAAACTGAAATTAAATCATTCAAAGACGCTATCATTTGATATAGACAGTACATATAATTCACAAGTCTTCAAATATTTTATGATTTCATAATTAAATCATTAAGATATCACATTTCAAAAATGGGAGATATTATCTAATTAGCAAAACAATAAAACAATTAAGGGATTAAACTGAGCTACAAAATCAGTGCCTAGCAAACGGAATGTCAAGGGTGGGGAACAGATGCCCTCGATGCCATATATGTATACCATGAGTCTCGCTCATTATGTATAAAAAAGTTTTAACTAGCTTGAAACTACTTTAGATGGACTTAAAGATAAAAGAAAATCATATATGGCTTCTGGTAAATAAAAAAAAATCATAAATGTTTCAAGGTGATATATAAAATAAAAATTTATATGTGATATATAAAAGAAAAAATTTAAGCTTATAATGAAAAACTAAAACTTGGATGAGTGCATGGAGTTTTAAACGAATTGCAGTAATTTGAAATGAAGTCTTATTATATAGATTGTTATCAAATTAACAAAAACTAGACTTGTGTAACAATTTTTCATCTGAAAAAGTTATTTTATATTCAATTTCAATGTTATCTTGAAAATGGTGAAAACGAAACTCTATTATTTTTTAATTAAATGCATAGAAGAGTTGTAAAAATTCTTCGGCAAAAATAGCTTTCTGAAACAGCACATTTTGACTTTGTGGAAATTTACGAAAAAATTTAAATGCAAATCAAAAATGGATATTTTTCTATTCGCAAAAATTAATTAATTTTGAAAAAGAAAAGAAATGATGAAATTTAAATTGATCTAAACGAAATGATAATTCAATACTAGACTTTTTTTCTTTTTTTTTTTTTTACTGATAAGTAAATTAACGCATGTTAAAATAACAAAAGTTTATTTATTAGAATCCTTGTGGAAGTTTAATATAACCGAACGCACTTTCCTTGCAACATTAATTATATAGAAATTAGATTGAATCTACTACATATTTAATTCAAATTACTATGATATGCGAGAGATAATATTTGTATAATCAGTAATTATTTCACTGTTTCGAAATGTGCAAAAATTGTATAAAAAATTTAGATATTGTTAAGTTTACGGCTATTATATTTATTTCCCATCAAATTTGTTGATTTGAAGCACAAACATTTATGTAAAAAGTCGCCGCTACTGCTGTAAAACGAAACTTTTAGCAATCAATGCGACCTCAAAAAAGTTGAATGGTTACATATTTCCAAAAGGGATCGAAAACCACAAATCCTCTAAAAAAAGAAAAGAAAACTATTTTTCCCCCTACTGAAACAAAAAAGCACCTAAATTCTGTCTGCCAATCTCTTACAGATTTAGCACCAAAAAGTATAACAAACTTTGTGTTTCGTATACTTTTCTTTCTTTTTTTCTTTTTTTTTCCTTTTCTTCTATCCCCTTCTCAATTGGCAAGTTTAAAAAAAACGAAACTTAAACCAGATGAGTGGAACGAGAACGAATGTTTTATTCTCCAAGGCACGTATTGCATTGTTTCGAAAAGAAAGTGATAAAAATACTTTTCTAACTTTTCTTTTTGTTTCAGAAGGGCGTCCAAAGTTCTTAATTCGGGGAAAAAAATAGTTGTTATAACTTCTCAGACATCTTTCCTTTCATAACTGCAAAATGACATTTTTATATGTCACGATTTTACGTTGTTTGATGATTAAAACTTCACTATTACGAACAACATGGCTCTTTTTATATGCTTATTAGCTCTACACTTATTTCTATAAATATGTCATTTGATGATTAATTTATTGTTTTGACAGTTTATTTCCTTTCATTTCCTTTTAGTTATTTCACATAAAATTATTTTACTTATTTTTTGAAAACTATTTTTATGAAAATAACCCAACAATATAATTAAAAAAAAATTTTTTTTGGCAGATTTATCTTTTAAGAGAAAGGGATCTGCTGATATTTATATTGACTTACTGACGAAAGTGTAAAAACAAAAAATAATTAAAAAAACATGGGTGTCTTCCCGAAACTTTCTTGCATACTTGTCTAACAAAAGTATTATCCCTTTTCCACTATATAAAAATGTGGGGGGCGAGGAGATGGGTAAGATTGTGGACTCCACTAGTGTTCAAATTTTTGTTTTCAGAACATGAATTGTGCGCTTCGTAGTAAAGAAAACAAGTACCTGCATATTAACTAATGGTAACGATAGATGGCTTCAGCAGATAGTTTAGTTCGGTTTAGTTTAGTTTAGTTATATTAACATCCCATTATAAAGCAACACGAGGGCTATTATGGGACGGACCTCGTAATTTTGAACCGCGGTCAGATGACGAGGACGACACCTGAGCTGGCACCCCTCTCTCCACACCACACCACACCAGCAGGAGGACGTTTGGCATGACGGATTTAACGTGCAACAGACCCCCTTACACGATGGTTCTTCGATGGAATCGGGTCTCGAACCTGAAACCCTACGGTTCACAAGCCGAGACCTTACCACCAGGCCACCGCGGCCCCATGGCTTCGGCAGATTTTCGCCTGTTAGATTCTTTAGAAATATTTGAAACGGTACACACCTCTTTTGAGTATTCCTTTAGTCTTCTTTCCGTATAAAAGTAATTATTGACGGTCTTCTCTTTTACTATTAATTAAGTTGCTTATTTTGCACTTAGAAATTTTAATATCATGCATTTCATTACGTTCTTCAATAATGAGATATGAATATTTCTCTTCGGAAACATTTTCTTCATTTCGTAAACTGTTTACATATGCTATTTCAAAAGAAGAATAAATTTAAAAGAGGCAGACGATATTTCTTATTTCAGCTGTTGCCAGAATTGCTTATTCCAAAGCATTTAATTTTTTAAAATTCTTTATCGAAATCATTCTAGAAATGTGTAAAGACATTCTTTACCTAAATGTTATGAAAACAGGTCAATGCATATTATTACTAGAAAGGGAAAAAAAAAATGTTTCCAAGCATCTTTTTGTTTCTTCTTCAAAGAACCAATTCTTATTTTTGCCATTAACAAAACAAAATCCTTACAACTATTTACGAATGGATAGTATAATTATTAACAGGCAACAATTTCATGCATTTTAAGAGAGCTAATATTTTAAAATCCCAAGAATGGCGATGTTTCAATGTAATGTATTGCTTGCCATTTTTTTTAATCAAAAACTGTTCGTTTGTTAAAATTGGAAGAAAAGAATTTACACATTGAATTAAGGGATGTAGTTGAAATTGGCAAACTTGAAGTGCTTTTTAATAAACGCTATTAACTACAACATTAAAACATATATTCGCTTCTAATAACTTTAAAGAAACACTGTCAAACTGAGTTAATACTCGTCCCTATTTTGTTTGATCATTATCATCCTCTTAATTTTTATATAAAATTAAATACATTTTCATAAAAAAAAAAATTTCGGAAAATATATAGTATGAAGAAGGTTAACACAGGCGATGAATTTTATCAAAAAAATAGTTCGTATCTCTCTAGATTTTTTTATATGTGTATTTTAATTTGCTTTATTCTGGGAAATTTACATGCTTTTTTTCACTTTCTTATTGACTAATAATTAAAGAATAATTACTATATATAATATTACTATATATAAAGAATAATTACTATATA
>JAPMOR010038815.1:251452-308954 GCA_026543865.1 Argiope aurantia | reverse complement strand
GTTTTATTTTCTCAGTGTTCACTTTTATTTTTGAAATAATTCTTACTTCATATTATAGTTTTATTTTCTCAGTGTTTACTTTTATTGTTTAAAATGATTTTTACTTCATGTTGTAGTTTTATTTTCTCAATGTTTTTATTTTTTTTTCACAAGGTATAAACGTAATATATATTTAGCGTAACTCGAAAAATATATAAAAAGCTTATTTATATTAATGTATTTAATCACATGTAGATAGATTTATATTATTTTTTTTCATAATCAATACATTTTAAAATTCACATAAAATTTATATTGAGAATGCCTATCTCATATAACAACAATATTATACCAAAGAACTAAATCTTTAAAGGGAGAATAATTTCTATAATTAACTTTCATAACAAAAGAGTTGAATAATTTCTATAATAAGAGTAAATTGTTATTGTTATATTAACTTAATTAAAATGTATTTACTCATTAAGAAACTAAAATATTATTTTATGATTATTGTAGTAATTTACACATTATTTTTTTTCCTGTTTAATTTAATTCATGCATATTGTGTTAATCAACTGGAATTTAAACTAGGTGAAAATATAATTTTATCAGCCGCTTTATATTTTTCGACTTTTGATTTGTACTCAAATTCATTTGATGTGCTAGAATCCATTCGAAGAATTATTAGAACAATAAAAAAAATCCCTAAATATGAGATTCATTAGCATATACACTCTATAAAAATATGAAAAAATTAAGTTACAATTATTTTAATTTATTAGAAAATAAGATGCATGACATATTGTTTATTTTTTAAAATTAATCCATTTTAATGCATAGGTTTAAAATGAGGTAAAGTAAATTATTTTGTTATCTTATAAATGCAACACAAATAGAATCAAAATGTATATTCATGATTGTGGAATTTTAATTTTTAAACCACAGAAAGTGTGTAATGTTATATCAATAATTTAAATGTTAAATTCGCTAATCAAGTTCTTCTATGAATTCAGTTTTTAAAAACATTCTATCTTATATATCTTGCGTTATTCGAATTAATTTCGTCTTTATTGCAGTCACTATCAAATGCAGAATTGAAATACAAAAATCTCTTTCCTCTTCAAATTTATTTTTTACTAGCCGCCTTTGGCGACCAGCCGGTCCGCCAGTATTACCGCTCGCTACAATTTTCAATTAAATATTTTAAATAACTGGTCTCTTAAAGGATTCTCAAACAAAAAATTTTTAATCTTAAAATTTTGATAGTCATACCAAACTTATATTGTTTAGATCGTTTCGTTCAATTTACTATATATATTTTGCTAATTTGTTGCCATTTGCGGTAAAACTTCAACTTTAATTAAAAATGTAAATGACGAAACTGCAATTAATATTAAGATATTTTTTAATAAAACCAAACGTTTTATTTTATTTATCATCTTTCTTGTTATTTATTAATTATTATTTTTATTGAATATGAGTATTGCAAACAGAATTGCTCGGTATTTAAGTCTTATGTTAACTACAAAATATTTTTCATGGTTTATGTAATATCTCAAACAATAATTCAACAAAAATTTCTGAGATTCAGTATAAAATTCAGTTTTTAGTTTTGCTTTCAAAAGGATTGAAATGAAATCAATAATAATATTTTGTTCCGGCCTATAAATATATTTCAAAAATTATGAAGTCTAAATTTAATGCAGTAAGGTATCATATTCAGATAAATATTCTGGACACACCAAATTTTAAATAAATGAATGAATGTTTCTATTTTCCACGATCAACTAAGACTTATTTATGAAATTTTAAATGTTAAAAATTTAGAAAAACTCACCATTTTCATAATCTTAGGCCAATTAATCTTGAGAAACCTGCGCGCTTATTGGCGTATTTTCTTTGAAACGATCGATGAAAAATCTAAAATTATCCTTTTTTTATTGAATAGTGATATTCAAATCTTCATAAATCAGTCAGTTTAAGTGATTTGAAATTAACTCTTAAAAGTCAGTGATTTAGTTGATTGGAAATTAACTCTATGACCATCATAAAATCTGTGCTTTCTCCTGTGGTGTATGCATTCTCCTTAATATCCGATCGAATAAAACCACATACAAAAGTACTACGTAGAACAAACACATCAAAAGTAAACATAACATTTCAATAGTTGCCAAAAACAAAAGAGAGAAAAATGCAATTAATAAGCAGACGATATTTAGAAAAGTACAGATATTTAGACTGGAAAATGAAATTATCTGAAATTAAAAACACGCGCAGACGATATTTACAAAATTAAAAATATTCAAACCTGAAAAGGAAAATATACGAGTTATTCCATGAATAAATGCCATAAGTTTGTTTACATCTTCATTATTTTATGAGTCATTAAATATCAAAATGGATCCGGGACTGAATAAACACCCTGTATAGAGAGTGTAAAAGATCATAAAATAATTTTTCTTGAATTTATTTTTTAGAAAAAATAATATTTCATATTTGTTTCATTTCCTACAGACACTTGCCAAAAATTATTTTTTTGCAGATTTCATTTCCAAAAAGATTTAATTTATTTTTAGTTAGAGCTTTAATCAATGTGATGGCAACACTTTGAAAAAAGCTATTTTTTTCTCAGGAATGCGAAACGTGCTTAATCCTCATTTTTATTTTTGACGAAAAAAATTATTGAAAAACATAGTTAAAATATTTATTTAAAAATTCATTAAAAATAGAAATTTAATTTTAAGATTAAAACAGTAGTATCATTTAAAAGATCAATTTTTTATCTTTAACTTCATGTAAAAATCTTTTTTGTGCGGTAATATTTTCGGCAGTTATAGCAGAAACACGTCAAAATTTCGCTTAATTTTTAAATAAATAAAATTCTAGTTAAAAATTCGAAAAAATAACCCCCAGGTGCACATTCCCGGCTTCCAAGGTATACACGTGCCAAATTTGGTAGCTGTAGGTTGAATGGTCTGGTCTGTAGAGCGCCAACACACACACACACACACACACACACACACACACACACACACACATTGAGCTTTATTATAAGTACTAGCCGCCTTTGGCGACCAGCCGGTTCGCCAGTATTACCGCTCGCTACAATTTTCAATTAAATTTTTTAAGTAACTGGTCTCTTAAAGGATTCTCAAAGAAAACATTTTTAATCTTCAAATTTTGATAGTCATACCAAACTTATATTGTTTAGATCGTTTCGTTCAATTTATTATATATATTTTGCTAATTTGCTGCCATTTCCGGTAAAACTTCAACTTTAATTAAAAATGTAAATAACGAAATTGCAATTAATATTAAGATATTTTTTAATAAAACCAAGCATTTTATTTTATTAATCATCTTTATTGTTATTTATTAATTATTATTATTATTGAATATGAGTATTGCAAACAAAATCGCTCGGGATTTAAGTCTTATGTTAAATACAAAATATTTTTCATAGTTTATGTAATATCTCAAACAATAACTCAACAAAAATTTCTGAGATTCAGTATAAAATTCAGTTTTTAGTTTTGCTTTCAAAAGGATTGAAATGAAATCAATAATAATATTTTGTTCCTGCTTATAAATATATTTCAAAAATTATGAAGTCTAAATTTAATGCAGTAAGGTATCATATTCTGATAAATATTCTGGACACACCAAATTTTAAATAAATGAATGAATGTTCCTATTTTCCTCGATCAACTAAGACTTATTTATAAAGTTTTAAATGTTAAAAATTTAGAAAAACTCACCATTTTAATAATCTTAGGCCAATTAATCTTGAGAAACTTGCGCTTATTGGCGTATTTTCTTTGAAAAGATCGATGAAAAATCTGAAATTATCCTTTTTTTATTGAATAGTGATATTCAAATCTTCATAAATCAGTCAGTTTAAGTGATTTGAAATTAACTCTTAAACGTCAGCGATTTAGTTGATTGGAAATTAACTCTATGAACACCATAAAATCTGTGCTTTCTCTTGTGGTGTATGCATTCTCCTTAATATCCGATCGAATAAAACATCACATACAAAAGTACTACATAGAAAAAACACATCAAAATTAAACATAACATTTCAATAGTTGCCAAAAACAAAAGAGAGAAAAATGAAATTAATAAGCAGACGATATTTAGAAAAGTACAGATATTTAGACTGGAAAATGAAGTTATCTGAAATTAAAAACACGCGCAGACGATATTTACAAAAGTAAAAATATTCAAACGTGAAAAGGAAAATATATGAGTTATTCCATCAATAAATGCCATAAGTTTGTTTACATCTTCATTATTTTATGAGTCATTAAATATCAAAATGGATCTGGGACTGAATAAACATCCGTTATAGAGAGTGTAAAAGATCATAAAATAATTTTTCTTGAATTTATTTTTTAGAAAAAATAATATTTCATATTTGTTTCATTTCTTACAGACACTTGCCGAAAATTATAATTTTGCAGATTTCATTTCCAAAAAGATTTAATTTATTTTCAGTTAGAGCTTTAATCAATGTGATGGCAACACTTTTAAAAAAACTATTTTTTTCTCAGGAATGCGAAACGTGCTTAATCCTCATTTTTATTTTTGTCGAAAAAAATTATTGAAAAACATAGTTAAAATATTTATTTAAAAATTCATTAAAAATAGAAATTTAATTTTAAAATTAAAACAGTAGTATCATTTAAAAGATAAATTTTTTTATCTTTAACTTCATGTAAAAATCTTTTTTTTGCGGTAATATTTTCGGCAGTTATAGCAGAAACACGTCAAAATTTTGCTTAATTTTTAAATAAATACAATTCTAGTTAAAAATTCGAAAAAATAACCCCCAGGTGCACATTCCCGGCCTCCAAAGTATACACATGCCAAATTTGGTAGTTGTAGGTTGAATGGTCTGGTCTGTAGAGCGCCAACACACACACACACACACACACACACACATTGAGCTTTATTATAAGTATAGATAGATTAAAATGGTGATATCGATTACACCTAACAAATTTTATATCTCATAGATTTTTCGAAAATTTACAGAATATAATAAACAACTTTTAAATAACAATTTTAATTTTTAAAGAAGGATAGACAATTTAATTCAACATTTTGCAAAATATTTTATTCAGCAGTAGCAGCAAAACGAAAAATTAATCATTTCTGTAGTTTGAAATATATTTTTAGCTGAATTAAAAAAACGTATTAATAAATTAATTGTTACTAAACTTTCACTACCTTCCTTGTACATTAAAAGTACTTACGAAGAAAATCTGATGAAAATCCATTCATTAATTTACTTTTCTAGAGTACAAACTATTTATTATTTTTCATTTTATTTCTATAGATAAAATATCAAAACATATCGTTGGTATAATGCTGAAAATGATAAAATCAAATGAAAGAAAAATGAGATGTTTTAAGATGTTATATCTGCAACAATAACAACACCAACAAAATCTGCGTATATATGCCGTATATATTTATATTGGCGGTATGTTGATATATAAACGATTTTTTCCTCTTACAGAGATAGAATTTTAAAACAACAAGAACGCATTAATTCGTTTTTTCACCGTTCATTGTTCTTCCGATTTATTAAAACAACAAGAACATATTAATTCGTTTTTTCACCATTCGTTGTTCTTTCGATTTAATTTTTTTATAAAGTATCAGATAAACTGTTGAGAAGACTTTTGTGGCTATTAATCGAATAAATTTTGTAGTTATTATTCGGATAAAATCAATAAAATTTATAAACTTTGTGACCATTTCATCATTAACTAACAACTGAATTTTTCAGTTCATTCCTTCCTTGCCGTTTCCCAGTGTTTGTACCAGTTCGATTTCTCTTCTGCTTGTTTCTCTCAGTACTTTCACATATTAAGTTGAAAAATATATTAAACAATGTCACTATCAGTTTAAAGCGAACATTAACATTATCAACCCATATGATAACCATAATGTTGTTTATTGTATATTTAACATGATAATATTCATAGACTGGCACACTGTATGCAAATTGCGACCAGCAAGAGGGAAAAATCATTTGAAAAGCTCTGTAGAGCTAACTATTGGACCTACAACTTGGATACATAATTATTTTTTGGATTTTAAGTTCTCAGTATGAAGGGATTTTCAAAATTTTAAGCAGACACTTAATTGAAATTAGATCAAAATTTTGTCGTTTTACTCTTGATAATTTAGAAATATATTAGAAGTCATTTTTAGATCTTTTTAAGATTCAAGAAGGAAGTTTATCAATAATGCCAGTTTTGTTCTATACATTTTATCTCATTTTAATTAACTTTTTAAAATATATTAAATATAATTTACCACAATATTTTTCATTGTTTTATTGTTTTATGAACAAGCAAATTGCAGCGTATAAAATGCAATTTTGTATATATATTGTCACGCTATATAATTAAAAAAAAGTTTTTAAAAATAAAATTTTTAAAAATCTGATTATACTTAATGCATTGCCATGCTGTGATGTATCAGATCAGAGTCCTGAATTTCCTTCAACATTTTTTTTATCCCACGCTACTTTTATATAATCGAATTAATGTTTATTTTATTATATTATTATTATTTCACTGCTTTGACGCCTCAGAAAGACAAGTGAAAAATTGCGACTGCGATTTTTTACTTTCTCAGAGAGATGTACTATGATCATCAAAAGATTTTTCATACTTTAACGAATCTCTACGTTTCAGATTTCCATGAATCAAAACAGCCTATTTTTAGGATTACATGTATCAGTCTATCTATCAATACGATGATTCACATACGCATTTGCTAGACGAATGAAAGTTAGTATGCATTCTTTTCACCGATTCTGTAAATTTCTTTTAAATTTTCAATAAAATTCATTCTCAAAAAGTCTATCTAGTTATCTATGTGCAAATGAAAACGATAACTACAAAACGCACTGAGATTGACGAATAAAAAAAAATCTGGCATAAATTTTTAATTTCCAGCCTTAAGATCTGTAATAAATTTTGAAAGAAACGTGTCAATAAGTTAACAGTCTATCAGTTTGTACGTTATTATATATATCAACGATATAACTTTAAATTACAGCGACTTAAATAGATAAAATTTAGTTTGTGATTTGTTACTAAAACTGTATCCTGTGTCAAATTTTGGACAAATTTGGAAAAAAGACGATCGAAATGTATATTCGATTTTCTGCACTACGAAGCACAAACTTTTATGCGTGGGATTCTGAAAATAAAAATCAGTACTTCCGATATGTTTGACCTTGTGTGCAATTTGGGGGGGGGGGGAGGAAAAATAACTTCGTTAATAGGGTATATGCGAAAAAGTTTATTTGAGCTCACTTCCGTTGCTTTGTTTTTGGAACCACACATCTCGCTGAAAGCAGTTAAAAAACGAAGTACTCGCGCCATGCCAAAATATCTAGGGCAGTTGGAATTATCAAATCCCTACGACAATAAACTAGGTACTGGAATGCACTCAAAATGATCCCCATGACAGTACAGTCCATATATCTACAACCCATGAAGTGGTACTGCCTAACATCGACTCATTCCCTCATTATTATACCACTAGGAGAGCTAGAACCTTCTTATATATTCCACAATATTTCATCACTATCTGAGATGCAATCCCAATAAGATAGATTGAAAAAAAGTAAAAAGAAGAACGAAATCAAGCAAAGATAATTTTTGTACTATAATTACGTTCCTTTAAATAAAAATTTCTACATTGAAAACAAGCGGGTGTGTTCTCCTCTCGGCCGTCTTAATATGGAATATTCTAAGTTTAATTACGCAGTTTAGTAAGGAGAAACTATAGTAGAAGCATATGCCTTTTAGAAAATTCATCTTAAAGAAAGTTTTAAAATTAAATACACATCTACTAGTTTTGGTATTAATGCTACGTACTTAATTTTTTTATGTAACTCACTGTATGTATTCTAGTAATTGTTTTTATTTACACACGGGCGGAACTATAAACGTAATTTCCAAAAATATATTTTTCTGAAATGGCGAGATTTAAAGCACAAAAACTCGTTTACATTATAGCATCGAATTTGTTTGACGATTGTAGTCTTTGCGTAGTTGAAAGATTTTATTACAAAAAAAAAAAAAAAAAAAAAAAAAAACATAAAAAAGTTGCAAAAAAAACACACCTCTTTTTTCCTTTTTTTTTATATTTTGGAAAATTATTTGAAAATGTAAAAGTTCTAAGTTGCATGAAAAATAGTCTTTTTGAAAGTTGCTTTTAAACAAGATGCCAGTTTTTCACTCAAAAATGTATCTCATTACTACAAGATAATACATGTAATTTCAGAGTTTTTCAGTACGAAATTACCTCATTTTCCAGCAAATGTTTCAAATTCTGGACGACTTTCCTTTTCAGTGTGGTGGCATCAGTATGACAACCCCCTTAAGCCATACATATGCTGAAATAGAAGAGAGGAGAAACCCATCAACGATTCGTTTCTATTTATAAACCTCCTGTCTCAGCAGGCCACCCCATACGTAAACAAATCCCCAACTCTTCCACGAATTTTCTAGAGAACCAGTGGGAAAGTTTTCCTCGGTGTCTCAAATATTGACGCACGTCGCATTTTGTGCATTTAAGTATTTTAATGAGGAAAACTGAGAATTCATTCGATGTCTTCCTTTAGATTGACTGGATTTTAAAATTTGACTTCAGTCTACGGTTTTGTTTTAAAGACTGAAGTCAAATTTCATTTATTTTTGAGCATGTTTTCATTGCATGTTTGAGTTATTATGTTCAGACAAAACAGAAAAATCACCTAACAAATATAACTCAGAAAAAGGTTCTTTTCTAGATTCAAGAAGTCTAGAACATAGAAGTTTATCAAAATTGCAGTCTCTATAATTGTCTAGCGCAATCTGTAAAGCTAGGTATAGTTAAAAATATTATCACTTCTTTGTCATTACCGAAATCTCAAATCTCAGCTTCTGTGTTGGCGTCAATCAACTCAGCTAGGTCTTTTTTATATGCTAAAATTAACTGACTTATCGATGGGCGAATAAACCTAATCATGAAAGTAAATAGCAAAGGTTAATTATTTAAAGTCTAAAGTTGGAGCAAACAGAAAGCTATCACTAATATTTTCTTTCAGCATTTTTTTTTTAATTTTGTATTCGTCATTGCTTTTTTTCCCTTCTTAGTATATCACTATTTCAATCCGATTTTAATGATTATTTTTGACTTGGGTGTTTTTGAACATTATGGTTAGGTTAATTTTCGATGTTATTATATTTACATTTAAAGTTTACTGCAAATAATATATATATATGTTCCATTTCTTAACACTTTACCAATCTGCATAAGATTTTCTACTAAAACTTTAATTACTTTATCTGTGAAAATCGATATTATTAACAGAATAACAAACATCTTTTGGTACCAAAAATACCTAAAAGAAAACGAAAATTTAAACAATTTTTCGTAGACAATTAATTGCAGGAAGTTTCTTTTATTTCTTAAATTTGAATGCTGCAAAAATTTCTATGAAGAAAATGATTGACTGCATATTTAATAAATAAAAAAAAACCAAGAAACAAATTTCCTTTGTTGAAACTGCAATGAGGAATATTGACCGATTAATTTAATATTAAAATTTCTACAATTTTTTATTGGCAAGTAATTTTGGGCCCTGTTCATTTTCTTTTATTATTTAAGTAAAAGTGATGCACAATACAGTGGTGTAACGAGAGATGGGTAAAGGTATATTGGTGTCTCGAGCGTAATTTTTTAATGAAGAAAGATATACAACAACTTATTTTTCATGTCTTTGGAACAAAATTTAATAAAGAGATGAAAATAAAATATAATTCCCCGAGCGCTATATATAACCTTACTCTGTCATTGTTGTTATATATTCTACAAAATCAACAAATATATAGAAATGAACGGAGAAAAATATGATTTTCATTTTTGTTGCTAAAGAAGTTCCCGATATGTGTTTGACGTCTTTTTTGTGATGCAAAGTATGAATGCCCCTCCCATATTCAAGAAATCAATTAATTCAGCCATTTCATTGCTCCTAATTCATCAAATTCACACTAGAGCTAAAAGAATGACAGGCAGGATTATAAGAATTCCTTTTGTTGGAAATCGACCTGACAATGGCATAGCGACTGGAGTTGAGGGATATAGATTCATTAAGTGCCTGTCTAAAGCGACGCCATGAAAACGGTATTAATAATGCTGTATTTTATTTTTTTAGAATAATATGATTAATCGTTAGAAAAATAATGCTTTATCCTTGGTTCTGTTCATCATTGTTGTACCATGGTGATCGTATTGTTATTGTTCTACTAGCGAACGAAAGATTCGTCAATTGTAATTTGAGCATAATTATTTTTTGTTTCAATATGTAACGTGCTGTTTAACGGGAAGTAAGGAATGAAAAAGCACCAGTACTTTCTAAAATACTGGTGCATTTAAAACGTTGAAACGTTAAAATATTTTTCAAAATTATCAATTTAGATGATTAAATTACCTTCCAAAATCATGGTTTCATTTGAATTATACTTTTCCAATTACCTAATTAATGTGCAATCTCAATTTAAACTACTCAAGAAATCATTTTAAACTGAATATTCTATCATGAAAACTGAATTAACTGAATATTCTATCATGAAAATTGAAGTCACTAATATTCTATCATGATAAAAAAAAAATTGTTACTGAGAATAAAAATTTGTACGATCTGTTGAAAAAAATAATTTTATATTTTAATAAATGTTTTATTATTATCAAAGCCTTCCGATAATATTCATACTTTTTCTCAATGTGAGAATTTATTTATAATATCTACATTTGAAATCTTTATTATTCGTATAACTTACTTATAAATTCATTCTTAAAACCGAAAAAATTCTTTAAAAAGAATTTTTTTTTTTCTGGAAGAAAAGGAAAAAGCAGAAAATATTTTGAAATCTTTTGTTGCATTTAAACTATATAATTTCACCTAAAGTAGAAATCACGATAAAATTAGCCATTGGAATTATAGTATCCAGTAGGTTTTTAGGTTCGCAAAGTTGATTTTCTCTTCTTTTTAATCGTCCTGTTTTATCACATTGCGTTATTTATTTCTCATTTATATCATTGGCATTACTTTAATTTTCAAATACACAATAGTCAAAAATAAAATTTCATTAATACCACATAATGTGGCTTTTGTTCCAGTCTGGAGGGGGGGGGGACTTTGATATGAGGATTAAAAGTTGAAATTAAGTAGATAGATTCTAGCTTCCCTGGAAAAACAGCAACATGGCGGTGTTGCCATATTAACAAACCCATGGCTAATGACGGGTCGTACCTCTGAGGATCGTTGCATATACCGCTCGTAATAGGAGCTAATATGTATTGACAGAGAAACAGAAATAATTATTTGCAGCTACCAAATCATATAGCTCATCCTGGCATATCAAGAATACGAAGAAAATATTTTGTAATAGTAATAGATGATAATAAATCTCATTTGTAAGGATTCCCGCTTCTTTTTTTGTAATATAAAACGATGTTTAAATATATATCGTTCTTATCGCTTAGAAATTGCTTCCTTATTGTAGTAAACTAAATTTAATTTTGAATCAGAAAATTTTTTATTGAATAAACCTCTAAAATATTTCATAATTTTTTTTTTTTAATCTACAGTACACCCATTCTTAAATGCTGCTATTCTTTTATATGATATATTTGAATGATTAAAAATATTGACACAAAATTAGGGAAATGAATAGTACGATGAACAGAACGATATAAGGCATCTTATATAGTGAGAGTTATATGTCTAAATATTAAATTGAAATTTTCAGCAATTATTAACCAACTGGTTGCCAATGACTGCTTCAAGAATATGAATAAGACCGAGACCCCAAACGTCATATCATTCACTCAGAAAATCCTTATTTTATCGGCGAAATAAATCCTAGGTCTCATAACTTTTCATCGCATGCCACAACTGCCTTCACCTCTTTTACGAAAAATCTTAGTGGAACCATTGGCTGTTTGCTCTTTTAGTTAAGCCTCTGCGTCACGTTCGAGTGTGATTTATTAATGTCCGCTTATCAAAATTGTTTCGTGACAGCTCCGAAAGACAATTTGTAGAAAAGGGGTGGAAAAATGTATCGATCTCGAAACTTATTAATGGCAACTCGCGCGTGGAGGTGGGAAAACGAGAAGCTTTTCTGGAAGAATTCAGTGTGTCGAAAATACGTTAGCTCGGTGTGAGGATTGTGACGTTCGTGAAATCCGGTCTTCTACTTGTTGACATTCGGTTAAATGTGCACTAGTACAGAATTCGTATGATGTCTTGAGACATACTTATTGCTTTTGGCCTTCTCATTCACGAAAGAAGTGAGCAAAAGAGCAATTATTCGTAGAAATGAAAGAAAAATTAGAAATGAAACTTCTTAATAGTGCGACGAGAAAATAATGTGATCATCAAAAAATATTAGTTTGCGATAGTAGATAGCTTCCACGGTGGGTGTGTTTTTAATTATCCTGCTCTTGAGTTCATAAACCATTTTCGAAATTATACTTTATTGTACGACTCTTTCTCACTGGTGGGGGGGGGACCTCGTAATTAAGGATGAGAAGCTTCCGGTATGGTGGTTGGTTCTCGCCATGCTGGTGGATGTAGGAAAAGGTAGAGATCGGCTCCTCCCATCGATGACGGGACGTATTTCCTAAGGGAAGGGTTTGTGGGGTTATATATTCCTCCATTTAAAATGTTCAGAGCTTCAAGAAACGACGCTACTGCATTTTTAACAAGGAACAAGAGTATATTATTTTATACAACAAAAACAAAAAATAAAGAGATTAACAGAAGTTGAAGTAACTCACTCTCGAGTTGAGAAAGAATTAAGTTCTTGCCGGCTAGATTGCATAGTGGGTAATGATACATTGATACTCACAATTGTGCTTTCTTGAGGTTCGAACTGGCAACCGAGTAACATAACCAGTAGCCAAAAGTGATCACTCCAGTCCGGAGGTTGTTATCTGGCTTATGAAGTTACCACCACAGTTTGTACCGTGGCATTCATGGCTCTTAGGACTTAACCGCAGTTCTCGCCAGTGTTGCTGTTGCGGTGTTCCTGTCATCCAGATTTTCCGGGTCGGAGTAGGTTTAAGGTTATTATACGACTTTAAATCACTATGATATTTAGTATTCGATCATTCTAACAAGAATGTAGATTTTTATCTCATTTTAGACGAAATGCTTGAACGTTAAGTTTGAACCTTCAACCGTATGCAGATAGAGGGATAAAAGAATTATCGTCAGTTTTGAGTTATAGTCATGCGAAAAGAACAGATAGTTTTTTTCTAATCAAAGTAACATTTATTGTAGGAGCATTTCTTATTGTGAACCATACCAGTCCACCGAATTAAAATTTTACATAGAATTTTAATTTTAGTCACAGGATCACATACAAAATTCCATATATTACAAGCATTGTATTCTCTTTATATGCTTGCAAAAGTATAGATCGGCAGACAGTTACCCACTTGTCTAATTTGGTCCACATCTGATACAGATCTAAGTCTCAGATGCTAAATCAGCTTGCTAAATTTTATCCTTCTAACTCTTTACATTTTCCAATTATTATATTTATTTGCGTTTCAAAATTTCATACGAAACTGCAGTTATAGTCACTAGATGACAAAGGCTTTTATTAAGTCATTGCGTTTACCTGTATAAAAATGATCAACCTGTTGACGTATTAGGTTCAAAATTTAATAAATATCTATCTAAACTTGTTCCAAATTTTATCTACCCAGCACATTGCATTTTATTGTTTTTGAGTTTACTTATATTCGAACAGCTAGATATACAAGCTTTTTGTAAAGAGATTTCATTCAAAATTTGGCGAAATGTTTTAAATTTAGTGTTAAGCCCACATATACCAACTTTCATCCGTCTGACTCAAAGTACTTTTGAATTAAACTCAGGGAGGCCCTAAAATATGGGCATTCGTCGCAATTTCGTGTTCGAATGTTTAGGCAATTACATTACTTTCTCTTTGTATATTTCTTATACAAGAAAGTAAAAATATTTTGCAATTTTTTTTCAGGAAATTATAAACAAAAAAAAGTTAGAACTTTCTAAATTTTGTGAAAATATTCTTTATAATAACACTAGCCGCCTTTGGCGACCAACCGGTTCGCCAGTATTACCGCTCGCTACAATTTTCAATTAAATATTTTAAGTAAATGGTCCCTTAATAGATTCTCAAACAAAACATTTTTAATCTTCAAATTTTGATAGTCATACCCAACTTATAATGTTGTATAGATCGTTTCGTTCAATTTACTATATATATTTTGCTAATTTGTTGTCATTTCCGGTAAAACTTCAACTTTAATTTAAAGTGGAAATGATGAAATTGCAATTAATATAAAGATATTTTTTAATAAAACCAAGCGTTTTATTTTATTTATCATCCTTATTGTTATTTATGTATTATTATTGAATATGAGTATTGCAAACAGAATCGCTCGGTATTTAAGTCTTATGTGAACTACAAAATATTTTTCATAATTTATGTAATATCTCAAACAATACTTCAGCATAAAATTCAGTTTTTAGTTTTCCTTTCAAAAGGATTGAAATGAAATCAATAATAGTATTTTGTTCTGGCCTATAAATATATTTCAACAATTATGAAGTCTAAATTTAATGCAATAAGGTATCATGTTCTGAGAAATATTCTGGACACACCAAATTTTAAATAAATGAATGAATGTTTATATTTTCCATGATCAACTAAGACTTATTTATGAAGTTTTGAATGTTAAAAATTTAGAAAAACTCAACATTTTCATAATCTTAGGCCAATTAACCTTCAGAAACCTGCGTGCTGATTGGCGTATTTTCTTTGAAACGATCGATGGAAAATCTAAAATTATCCTTTTTTTATTGAATAGTGATATTCAAATTTTCATAAATTAGTCAGTTTAAGTGATTGATTTAGTTGATTGGAAATTAACTCTTTTTATTTAAAATATTAGTATTTCAAGAACATTTTGTTATTCGTGATTTCCACAGCAGAAGCTTTATGTAAAATCAAAAATTCGTTATTTATTAGAGCATTTATTGAATCAAGTTACATAAAATATAATCATTTTCTATTTAGACCATTTTAGCAGATCTGTGTCTTACTAAAGGTTTACAAATTAGCTGTGTGGCCCTGATTTGAATGGATATCCTGTTCATATTAAACAAAACTTGCCTTTAAAAAACTGATTTATTGAATTAATAATATAGAGAGTGTAAAAGATCATAAAATAATTTTTCTTGAATTTATTTTTTAGAAAAAATAATATTTCATATTTGTTTCATTTCCTACAGACACGTGCCGAAAATTATATTTTTGCAGATTTCATTTCCAAAAAGATTTAAATTATTTTTAGTTGGAGCTTTAATCAATGTGATGGCAACACTTTGAGAAAAGCTAATTTTTTCCCATGAATGCGAAACGTGCTTAATTTTTATTTTTATTTTTTACGAAAAAAATTATTGAAAAACATAGTTAAAATATTTATTTAAAAATTCATTAAAAATAGAAATTTAATTTTAAGATTAAAACATTAGTATCATTTAAAAGATAAATTTTTGATCTTTAACTTCATGTAAAAATCTTTTTTGTGCGGTAATATTTTCGAAAGTTATAGCAGAAACACTCCAAAATTTCGCTTTACTTTTAAATAAATAAAATTCTAATTAAAAATTCAAAAAAAAAAATAACCCCCAGGTGCATATTCCCGGCCTCCAAGGTATACACTTGCCAGATTTGGTAGCTGTAGGTTGAATGGTCGGGCTTGTAGAGCGCCAACACACACATTGAGCTTTATTATAAGTATAGATTTTAATTGTTTTTCATATTAGGAAAGTATTTTCTCTCAATAAATAAATCTTCCAGCTCATAAGTTCTCAACGGAGGCAGTACTGCTCCCAAGTTAGCCCTTGAACCTTTCATGAAATTGCTAGCGCGATAATGGATAATTAAAGAGGAGGAGAATACGCTTTACGACAAACAAGGGAGGCAACCGTGTGGTATCTACCTGTTTAGGAAATTAATATAATAACACGCTTGAATTAGTAGATTCACATATCAACTGTTATTACATGAATTTACTAGATTTACTTTAAAATCTTTTCTGAAAAGTACAGATGCATCAGGATTATCAAATTTAGAAGTAGCAAAACCAAACCAACGAAGAATTAAAAGTGAAATTTAGAAATGGATATTGAGAATCCTAGCTTTGAAAATCAATACCAGCTCTCTACCTTGATTTGTGGACAAGAATACCGACATTTTTAATTGCTTCGCCGTCATCGCATTTGGCAAAATATGGTCCCGATTAAAAAAAACTAATTTGCTATCTAAGGAATAAGCTGCACATCACTGGAATTGATGATTGATGATTTGCTACCGGTGTTTATGATATTGATTCCGAAATTAACGATTTGTTAAAAACTCACCAGTCTCAGCATTCCATTTAAAAGAAAGTTATGATTAATTTTGTGTTCATTTTTAAATTTGTAATTAACAAATTTTTATTATATTTGACGGTTGTTTACTTTTACTTTCTAATTATTAATAGATAAACAGATAAATACAGATAATATGTTAATATTTGGTAGGATTAATCATTATAGAAGATGGGAGTGTTGGAATTCTTTTTGGAACTGTGGTTCAGAGAGGGTTGGGAAATTCAATTCCAGATAAAATAATACATGTGTGATTATTGAAGCTTTTTTTGCAATATATATATATAATGGCATTTTAAAGTCTAATTTAATTAATTTCCAAATTTATATCGTAATTTAATCCATATAAACTTCATTCTCTTATTTCCTGATCCAATTCCCACTTTTAATTTAATTCATTCTAGACGCTCTCTATAAAACTTCTGGTCTCAGCATTTTCTCACGATCCAAGTGAAGGGATGAAAATCCATAATACTTACAACATTCTTTTAAAGATACCCAAGATTGCCTTTCCTAAGTCGATACGTGGCAAAGAAATTCCTATCAAAATGTCATAGTAAATTCACTGAAGGGATTATATATATATATAGGTTTTATTTACTTCTGAGAATTTACAAATAAATAAATCAACTATCATAATATTTAAGGAATAATCGACATGCATCATGCATTTTGGCTGTACGAACAGAAAGTTACATTTTTTAGTCCTTATATCCCCCCTCAGTAGCGTTTGACTCATCTGTTGTTTCGTCTGCAAATTCTTCGCTGATTGTAGTCCATCTTAAAGCTGCGTGTTTCTGGTTGCACGTATTTCCGGGCTGATTTCATTACATATTTATATTTTGAAGTTATAGAGACCAAGGTTAGTTGAAAGTAGAAACGTTTGGTTCTTAGTGACTGAGAGTGAGAGTTATTTGACACTAAATGGGCAATAAAATGGAGGTAGTATCCGTATCTTGCAACATATTAATGTGACAGACTGTTTCATTTCTTTATTAATATGAAAAATAACGACTGGAGTTACATTTTTCCTTCTCTAAACAAGAGAGTTTTTTTTTGTAAACCATAAGACAATACATTTAACTTAGAATTCTATTTAAAAATAAAGTTACCTCTTTTTTTCTAGCAAATCTTTCAGCTCTCAGATTTTCTCCTAACATCGTAAACTATGATTCTCAGCGTTATTTGAAATCATTCATTAGAATTTTGAAACTGTATACATTTGACAGGCATTCTCCATCCAAATTCTTTTATTATAGATTGCCCGCGTTTGTCGACTAGGTAGTTCACCGGGAATATGAGTTCCTTTTGATTTAAATTAAACATTATTGACGCTTATTATTCCCTCACCAAAGTATGCTTAAGAAAGATATGGTGATATACATAAGTGGCATTACTTTAACAGTCTTATACATATTCTATCTGCTCTGTCTATATCTATTATATATGCTCTAAATAAAAATTCCTGATTGAATCAAGTTCCACTGTATAATAACGGTATTAAAAAACCTAAGTGTTCGAATCATCTTTCTTTTAACTATACATTGTCTTCCACGGTACTGTGCCTTCGTCTTTTTTATTCTATTATTATTATGTGCTGTATCTTTGCTTTATTATTCAGTAATTCTTTCTAATACTGTTTATTATGCTAAATAATAAACGTAATGTTTCTTCCTTAGTTTTCAAGTACAGAAGAAATACTCGCGAAAATTTATTTGATGTATCAGTGAAACCATTTTCAGTTTCAATGCAATAATGAAATCTAAACATCAAATTACATTGTGCATGATATTGTTTATTCTTTGAAAAACTTCTTAGAATTTTGGTATGAGGGAGATTTCTAGTTGTTTAATCTACTTTTATCTGTTCTTAAACCAGCCGGAGTGGTCTTTCCTAAACTTTTTGTCATACTCTCTAATAAATGGCTTATCCCACTTCATCCACATAAAACTGTGGGCTTTGGGTAAGGCCGAAAATATCTTGCAAGGCATTTATAAACGGTAGCTGTGAATTGTAGTTCTTTGACATAAATCTAGAATCTGTAATGAAACTATCACGAGAATATTTATTTCTGACACTTTTTTGCCGGCCAATTGTCACCAAACTTCGACTCGAATCTACAATTGTATTCAAATGCTATGAATGTCTTTGAATTAAATCATTGCATTTATGAGTTAATTGAAATGGTCCGTCTTTTGACGGATTTGGTACAAAATGTCTCAACTATCTATATTTTAGATGCTAAACTTGTTTACTAACTTTTATCTACCTTGCTGTTAGCGTCTTGCTGTCATCAAGTTCACTTATACTTGAGCAACTAGGTAGACAGATTTCCTGTGAATAGATTTCGTTCAAAATTTGGTAGAAATCTAAACAGACAAATTTCCTGTGAATAGATTTCGTTCAAAATTTGGTAGAAATCTAAACATATTTCCTGTGAATAGATTTCGTTCAAAATTTGGTAGAAATATAAACATATTTCCTGTGAATAGATTTCGTTCAAAATTTGGTAGAAATCTAAACATATTTCCTGTGAATAGATTTCGTTCAAAATTTGGTAGAAATCTAAACATGTTGAGTAGATATCCTATACTAAATTTCTCCTTCTAACTCGAAGCGTTTTTTAGTTATCTTGTTCATAAGACAGACATAGTGCCAAAAATATGGGATTCGGATTCAGGGAGGTCTGAAATATTGAGATTTCTCAAAATTTCAAGTTCGAATTTTTTGTCGATTACAATACTTCGTATACGAGAAAATAAAAATCGGTTTTATTTGGAGTTTTTCAGAGCTGTTTTATATTCGCTCTTTTTTGAAAATCTGCCATAAACTTGCATGACTGTCTTGTTAGCTAGACGAAAGCTTTCTCGCTCTCTTTTTGCCTCTTATAATGACCTTCTTCGATGAAATAAAACATCTCTGTCGGAATGCCTTTCAAGCCTGCGATTTCAACGAACGAAGGTTGACCCCGATGATACAACTGAGACATTTTGATACAAAGAAGCTGCTGTGCTTGGGTAGCATACCGCAAAACTCGAATTTCTGTTAACATTTCATGGTTGCTGGAAATGTTGAATAAGTAGTTAATGCGAAACGTGGTTTTATTTATTTTGAATGCGATTGGGCATTATTGTGCTTCCTTTTCTTATAAAAGCTTTAACATATTCGATAATGTTCGGAATTATTTAAAAAAGAATTTTAATATCGTCAAAATTGATTTTGTAAAACTTTGTATTTTTCTTTTCCGGAAATTATTTGTAGATATTCGGGTGTAAACGTCGCTTTGGGAGAAAATGTAGATCTAAGAAATGAAACTGTCGTATTGCTTTTAACTCTTTCATTGTCATTCGTTACTCTTGTGTCATTTAGTACTCTCTCATTATATCTATATACAGTACCTTTATAATTAAGTTACACTTCGAATGGTCATAAAAGAAAAGCCATTGAACGAAATGTGACAAACCTGATAACAGTTAATAAAAGAACATGTACATTTATATTTTCTCAAAAAAAAATGTTTTAAAACACGCCATTTGTAGGCAATGGCGCCGTAGGAAATATTGTTAACGAACATCGCCAATGAAATGTCCTGTGAACAGATGAGGCCCATTTTTACATAAATGAGCATTTCAACATCCATGACTGAACCATTTTGGACGACATGATTTGAGAGAACATATTATATTTCCATGAGAACATTTTCCACTTCTGCTAGAACATATTCCATTTGCATTGGACATGAAATGTGTTCTCCTGTAAACTGTTACTAGATTTGATAATATTTTGCCCATTAGTTTTTTTTCTTTTATGATTTTTTTCAAAGGGTAACTTAAATTACATAGACGTTATTTATTAAAAATAAAGGTTTGTTAGCATTGTACTTGTATTCAAATGTATGAAAGACATAACACGATATACTCCGATATTTATAAAATTTGGCTTATTTGTTCTTCAAGAAAAAAAAGGGCGGAAGTCACTGTCTATTTTTCAAAGTCCAAAAGTTAATTAAAATAATATTAATTAAAATTAAACTTTTGGAGCTTTTTAGACTTTTTTTTTTTTTTTTTGGAAATCTCATCCCTCGAAAATTATTTTTGCATGACCTTAAAAGTCAAAAAATAGCTTTTTGAATAATTTGCCCGACAGATGGGCACACTCTGCCATAAGGAAAGGCGGGATGTATTGGCGATCCTCTACAATTTTCTGCACATCTTTATCTTCTAATAGGCCGTTGCATGAATAGGCTGTAAAATTATTGTCAAAATCCTTAGAGGAATAATTCCTTTTCTATGTTCCTTATATGAATACCCATCTAAAAATTGAGTGGTGATGCATTCATTAATAACATTTAAATATCCATGCATTCATTAATAGCTTTTTGAGTACATTTACAAGCTATATGTAAGCATTTGGCTTATAATAAGTATACAACAGTTTTAAATTGGAAAGCAAGAATTTACTATACAATTTTGATATTTGTATGCGACATTGAAGCGGGGAAACACAGTATTTTGACTACTATGCCATCTACCCTTTTGAATATAATCATTTCAAAAACAAGTAAAGATTTTGAATTCTAGACAAATACAAATAAAACGGCGTTTTTTTTTTTTTTTTTTTTTTAATTATGTAGCAATATAATGAATTACAATTTTCAAAGGAAGGAACTTTTCAAAGAGAAATGATAGCAATGAATAAACATTTAATAATATTTTTTTTACATTTACTATTAAATATATTTTTCGTGTTAATATATCTTATATATAAATGTTAACTTTTTTTCCATAATGCTATCCTAGCGGATTGTGAATAGAAACATTTAGCTGATTTATCTCTTATATGTGGGACTTTGAGCTTGGTCAGCTCCTTTGTGATTTTTAATGTCAAGTGATATAGACTATTCAGATCGATTCGTCGGTATTTCTGCTTTCCAAATATCCATTTCTTCAGAAAATGTAGTTATACAAAACCGAAATCGGCGGAATATGTGCCGATTATCTAAAAGCCCCATGTGAATGCAACAAACGTATCTTCCGCTGTCAATCGAAACAGCGACAACCACCTTTGTGAACGTACCCTTTATCAGATCCATATTGTATTTGTAATGTTGGTGGCGGATTTTAGGCTTGATAGATTTGACAGTTGCCTGTGACCGCTTATCTATAGGCAGTTCGATTAAAAAGCCATTATTTGCTATTTGTTTAGTAAAAAAAAAAAAAAATGTAAAACACACACACAAATTCTATAAATTATAAAATATTATAATAATACTAACTCTTTGTTAAATACAGTTGAACATCGGCTTTATGAGCATAATTCGTTTCTGAATCCAAGTCATAATGCGAAAACACTCGTCAAACAGTTTTTTTTTTTCATCATTGTAATATAGGACAATGGATACCGTTTTAAAAAATATATAATAATGTAGATTATTATTTATAACGCATGCTTTTATTTATAAGAAAGTTACCGAAAGGCATTGACTTTTGGCTACGCTTCAAAATTGGGCGAAAATGAGATAGCGTTATCATTAAAAGAATTTGTAGCGCCCATAGCCATTGCCTTATTAGTGTGATATTTCTTAACATTTTCCTACATTTTCAGCATTTCTCTGATTTCACTGGAAAGTTGTTAATCTATTATTCCCTCTTTTCCTGATCAAATCTCATCCGAAACTTTTTACTGTGATACAAAATGAACTCCATAAGTCATCTGACTGTGTCCTTTCAACATATTCTCAATATTATTGCTGTTCTCTTCTGGCTTCATACATGAACCATAGACAAAATCTCGTCGATTCGTGCTTGCTCACACCCCTCGGAGTCGCATTCGGCAACGCTATTCAGCCGAAATTTCTTCCATGAAATGTAAAGGCTCTCTTTAAAGAGAAGCGTTTGTTTAAAAAAGCGCTTAACGCAGTTGGTTGGTTGGTTAGTTCGGGTTTTGTGGCACAAGAGCCATGTCTGGCTATGCTGCGCCAAAAATATGGTTGAAAATAAAAGATATACAGTGAAATTCTAAGAAGTTAAATTTAAAATTTGTAAAAATATAAAAATGTGGAGATAAAATTATTTCTAGTTAAATAAAATGGAAAATACCAATTTCTTTCAAGAAAGTAAAAATATTTGGATGAGGATGTTCTCCCACCAAGTCACGAATGTTTGAAGATGATGTACCAAATAAACGTAATCGATGGGGATTAAAAATTGGACATTCAGATAAAATATGAATGACAATCAAATTAACATGGCATGCAATGCAGACTGGGCATTGCTCACCAAACAGAAGATGTTTATGTGTGAGACGAGTATGGCCAATGCGAAGCCGTATCAATTTGACGTCCAACTCGCGCAGTGGAACAACAGGCCACAGAGTAATGTCAGGCTGAAGAGAATGCAGTTTATTAGAAATCTGCAAATCCCATGATTCTTTCCATAGACAGAAAATATGTTGAGAAATATATTTTTTGAAATCAGTGTACGGAATAGCTCGTTGTAGAGAAGTGGATGCTGTCTTTGCTGCAGCATCGGCAGATTCATTGCCAACATGGCCAGGTAACCAACAAAATAAAATTTGGTAGTTCCGAGCTTGCAAATTTCTCCAAAGATGAAGGATATCTACAGCTAGTGGATGAGTTTTAGTGTGAGGATGGCTGAGGGCCTCCAGAGCACTCATACTATCAGAATAAATACAGAATTTATGGTCAATTAGATTAGAAATTTTTTCAAGAGCAATCATAATTGCCATTAGTTCAGCAGTTAAAACTGAACACAAAGTACTCAACTGAAAGCTGCTTGTGTCCTCAGCAATGACAACAGCAGAACCCACTTGATAAGCTGTCTTTGAGCCATCCGTAAAAACCGGAATGTGTGTAGAATATTCATTGCGGTGATATAGAAAAAGTTGTTGAAAGACAACAGATGAAGTGGTCAACTTGTCATAGGCGAAGAAAGGGTTAAGATATGATATTTCTGGGACATCCCAGGGTGGCAAAGTATAAGCAGTAGTATTGTGAACCTGCAGATTCAAAATACCTGAATCAGCAAAAGACCTTGTTATTCTTTCACGAAAAGGTGGAATATTAGAAGGACGTGCATTATATAATCGTCCCAAACCAATGGGTAAATTCGCTCGACGAACAGGGTGATTGATTGAAGATTCAATACGGAAAAAATATAGTTCAGATAATTTTTTCCGTCTCAGATAAAGAGGAAGTTGATGACTGGTGATGTGTCACATATAAACTATGAACTGGTGATGTACGAAAGGCTCCAGAACAGATACGTAAAGCACTGTTGTGCACTGTGTCCAAATTTCGGAGGACACTAGAACGAGCTGTACCATATATTTCGCATCCATAATCAATTCTTGACAGAATAACAGACTGATAGATACGAAGTAGAGATGTTCGATCTGCCCCCCATCTTGTAGTCGAGAGGACTTTTAGGATGTTGAGGGATTTTTCACACTTCTTTCGCAAGTGAAGGACATGCGGAAGGAAAGTGAGTTTCCAGTCAAATATGACTCCCAAGAAACGTACCTCTTCAACGACTGGAATATCAACACCTCGAATTTGTATCACAGGATCAGAGTGGAGATTCCGTTTCCGACAAAAGTGTACGCAACGGCTCTTCTCAGGGGATAGAGTATGTCCATTCTCGTTACACCATGAAATAAGTTTGTTAACAGCCCTCTGGAGCTGTCGCTCTATTAAATTCATGTTAGACCCCTGACAGGAGATTTGTAAGTCATCCACATATAATGTTCCACAAACCGATGATGGCAGAACATGAAGAATTTGGCTTATATGAAGAATAAAAAGGGTGACACTCAATACACTTCCCTGAGGAACACCCTCACTTTGAATAAAATGATGAGAAAATGTATTACCAATACGGACTCGAAATGTACGAAATTTTAAAAAAAATTGAATAAAAACTGGCAAGTTACCCTTAAAACCAAAATCACCTAAAGCACGGAGAATACCATACCTCCACGTACGATCGTACGCCTTTTCTATATCAAAGAATATAGAAACTAGATGGTTTCTCCGGACAAACGCATTCCGAATCTGAGATTCAAGCATAATTAAGTTGTCACTGGTAGAACGTCCTCGACGGAAGCCACTTTGGAAAGGTGAAATATGCCCATTTTTCTCCAGTTCATAGAGTAAACGAGCATTTATCATGCGTTCGAGCGTTTTACAAAGACAACTAGTTAAAGCAATTGGCCTATAGTTTGAGGGATTGGTAGGAACCTTCCCAGGTTTAAGGATCGGAATAACAATTGCTTCATGCCATTGTGAAGGAAACTGTTTCTCAGTCCATATTCTATTGAAAAGGTGTAAAAGATTAGAGAGAGAAACTGTGTTCAAATGGCGAAGCATATTGTATGAAACTCCGTCAGGTCCTGGGGTAGTATCACGAACTTCGTTTAAAGCCGTTTTTAATTCAAACATCGTGAATGGCGAATTATATGGAAGATGCCTGTTGGTTTCAAAATTTAAAGACTTCTGTTCAGCGCGTCTCTTAGTCTCAAGGAAAGCTGGACTATACGAGTCTGCGCATGACACTTGCGCAAACGAGTGTCCAATGATATTGACTATATCTGCCGGGGATGAATACTGAGTATTTCCAATTTTTAATACCGGAAAGGAAAAGTCATTGTATATCCTATTCGCAGCTTTAATTTTCTTCCAAATTTTTGCACTAGATGTCGAAGATGTAATTGAGGAAATAAAGTGTATCCAAGATTCCCTCTGACTTTGCCGGCGAGTGCGACGAGCATTAGCTCTGGCACGCTTAAAAGCAACTAGATTATCTATTGTGGGATACCGGCGAAATATATTCCACCGCCTTTTTTGTTCTTTATGGCTGTCGTAACATGCTCTATTCCACCATGGTCTACGAAATTTACGTGGACGAGGAGAGCTCTCTGGAATAGTATTGTCAGCAGCAAGTATTATACAGTCTATTACCTTTTGTACCGCTTCTGTAATGTTTTCAATACTAACCATAGTTTTAGTAATTTCTGCCAATCGAGAGAAAGCTACCCAATCTGCTCGTTGGAAAAGATAACGTGGGGAAGTTTGAGTCTCACCGTTCCTCTCAGCATGAGAGACTATTTTCGGAAAGTGGTCGCTATTATTTAGATCACTTTCGACCTTGAAATCAAGCAATGGTAGAAGTTCGGGGGAGCAAAAGGCCAAATCAAGAGTATGAAAGGTACGTGTGGGTTCATGGAAATATGTTTTCTCGTTATTATTTAGAAGGCAGAGACAGTTATTGTTAATAAACTGTTCGATCTGCCTTCCACGAGTATTCGTCTTTTCCGAACCCCACAAATGACTATGTCCATTAAAATCACCAAGCATTATAAAAGGTGGTGGAAGTTGGTCAACCAAATTATCAAGATCTTGCTGCGGTGGCAAGTAAACACAACATATTGTGATGAGAGTTTTAATATTGATTTGAACTGTCACAGCCTGCAGTGAAGTGCGTAGTGGAAGTGGTGAGCTTGGATATAGATTTGAAGTCAAGATACAGACTCCACCTGAAGTCGGTGTGTCAGTTACAGCGTCTTTACGAACACTATTATAACCACGTATTTTGAAAGGAATGTCCGATTTCAAGAAAGTTTATTGAAAGGCGAAACAAAAGGGATGAAATTTGTTAATGAGAGATTTAATGTCCACAATTTTAGAGCGAATGCCGCGACAATTCCATGAAAGAAATGTGCCCATTAAGAGATTTGAGGTGAAAAAGAATTTGAGACACAGACATTAGGAGTTGGAGAAACCCCGCAACTCATCTTAAGATGTTCATCCTCCTCCTCC
The DNA here is from genome assembly GCA_026543865.1 of Argiope aurantia. Classification (NCBI taxonomy): domain Eukaryota; kingdom Metazoa; phylum Arthropoda; class Arachnida; order Araneae; family Araneidae; genus Argiope; species Argiope aurantia. The sequence goes on along the minus strand of JAPMOR010038815.1, from coordinate 282,633 downwards.
GAGGGATGTAAGTTAATTACATCAGAACTTTTCGGAATGCCACCGAACAAAGTAGGAAAATCTTTGTGTACGAGGCCTTTCTCCGCAATACCCAGGGCTAAGGATTGCTTTTTTGATTGTTTTTTGAACGTCTTTGCCAAATCTTTGCGAGGAAAACCGTGCTTAGAAATTTTAAGCTTTAAAGACTTTTCAGCTTTAGAAGGCTTCTTGCGTTGAGCTTTAGCTGTTTCCGAGTTGACCGTATCAGAGGTATCTGTATCAATGTCAGGTGGAAAATCATTTACTTCATATTGTGTACTTTGGCTAACAAGGGTTTTCTTCACTGCCGAAGCGCAAGTGTTACCAGACGTCGTTGTCCGAGCTTTGACAATCTGTCGGGCTTCGGGATAAGACATATGTTCCTTGAATTTAACTTCAATGACCTCTTTTTCAAACTTCCAGATAGGGCAAGACCGAGAATAAGAAGTGTGATTGCCCTTACAATTTACGCACTTTTCTGTTGCATTACACTCAGCGTTATCATGACCGACTTTCGCACAGCGAACACAAGCAAGTTTCCCGCGGCAAGCAGTTTTTGGGTGGCCAAAACGCTGGCAATTGAAACATCGTAGAGGTGTTGGGATATATGGTCTGACTGGGCAGTTAATATATCCTGCCTTGATAGAAACGGGAAGTTTTGGAGATCTGAAGGTCAAGATCAGATGCTTCGTTGGAAGGAGCTGTCCATCCCTTCGTATGAAAATGCGTCGCGCATGTGTGACTCCTTGTGGTTTTAATTCATATGTGATTTCCTCTAAAGGAACATTAAAAAGTTCTCCAACAGTTATAACTCCTTTAGAAGAATTTAATGTTTTATGAGGTTCCACTGTTACTTTTATATCAGCTAAAGCTTTAATTTTCATAATTTGTTTCGCTTGTTTCATAGAATTAACTTCTACAAGTAAATCTCCGGAGCGAATTTTCTTTATTGATGTGACATCTCCGACAGTAGCAGAAATAGCCTTTTGCACTAGAAAAGGTGAAACATTCTCGAAAGTTTCGTTATTTGTGGAATTACGTTTGACAAGAAAGAAAGAATCAAAATGTATTGGTGAGTTTTTAACAGTGACATGCCCACTTAAGGGACGAAGTTTGCCTTTGGCACCCATGCAGCATGGTAAAAAGAATTCGGGCCCCGACGGCACCGCCCACCACCGAGCCCAACGAGGGAAGGCAGCCACCGGCTCTGGCCACTCCCAGCCTCGGCACTTACCTAAGTGCTAGCCGGAGCCTATACGCTCAGAGTCATCTCCAGGAACGTTGACCACCCTTAACGCCAAGCCCCAGAGATTGACCCTTTCGCTTGATCCCTAGCAGACTAACCAGATGGTTAGGATACCAGCCGGTTGATACACCGGGGACCACAGTGCACCACCCGTCTAATGGGTCGCCACGCACGGCCAACACGTGGGGTTTTTGGCTGTCCATGAGAAGCAAGAAGCAAACAGAGTGGCGACAGCTTCTCATGGAGAGCTCCCTCGCTTGCCGTCGAGGGAAGGAAATACACAGCAGACAGCAGCAGGTTTAGGAGAGAATAAATATAAAGGGAGTAAAGATCCCTGGGAACCTCGAGATTGGGACACCCGTACTCACCTATAGTAGGTGAGCCCCTGAGGGGAGCGCTTAACGCAGATTGATACAGGCAGATAAAATTGTAGAGAAATGAAAAGAAAATTAAATTAAAAAAAAATAACTTTTTGAATTTTTAGATAATACAAAATCATTTTGTATAAATGCAATTATCATTTTTAGTTTAAGAAAAAATGAACTTCACTTTGACGAGTCAGATCATAACAATTAACTCTCTGGCAACGATTAAGCTTATTTAGATTAAACTTTTTATCTGACGCTTTTTTCCTATCGTCTTGATTTCTTTTACTTTTTTTTTTTTTGACAAAATGGAGGCCCTTCCCTGAACATTTCCAATAATATTTTGAAATTCCGTTTATTAATTAAGCGAAGCGTAAAAATGAAATGTTGCTATAAAAATATTTAAGGAAGTAGCTTGAAATGTCCATATAATTGTTTGTTTATATCTGATCGTTGCCATTCGGCAATGAATAATAAGAACGATTATTCTGCCACGTATGCTTGCTTATAATAGACAGATAGATAAATTAACCTAAAATAAATCATTAACATGATTTATTTTAGGTTACTGAAAATGGATTGAAATGTGAAATTAGACTATTCCAACTTATTAAAAATAGGTCGTCAAAATTTGCATTTAAGACATCATGTTTCCAAAAAATGTCATTATAGGTGCTCAAAATACTTAGATCCGTCCTTGAATGCTACGCAGTCATAATAAGATTGCTTAAATAATATGAAAAACTATTATATAATATATAATTATTATAAAATATATAATATAAATATATAAAATATATAATATAAATATATAAAATATATATTACAATATATGTTCTTATAAAATTGCTGAAATAAGAAATTTACGTAAAATAAATCTTTAATATGTTCATTAAGTTATTAATGTGTTGAACATGAAACTAAATTTTCCAGTTTATTTAAAAGAGGGCCTAATAATGTGTATTATTTAGGGTTGCAGAATACTTAACCCGCTGACCTATGTTGGCTAAGTCTGTCGCCATAGCTTTTTTTTTTCTTTTTAGCTGTTGAGCTAATTGTGTAAATACCTGCTGAACAAAAACTCAATGATTAAATAGCGCATGAAGAATTTCACTAAAATAAGGGTTATTTAATTTACTATTCTCCTGCTAACTATTGAACGCTTTATATAAAATTCAAATAAAACTATTTTAATAAGTAAAAATTGTTCGCGCCTCTCTCTTTCTCTCTCTCTCTCTTTCTGTAGAAGATTCGAATACTTTTAAAATATAATAACTTTAGAGCTAGAAACAAAAAGAATCCGTGTTTCTAATTAGAGATTGCCGAGTCGATTCCACCCTAGGACTAATTCTACAAAATAATTATTATTATTATATAGATTATTCGAGAAAAATCAAGTGCAGAGAACTGTTATTAACATTATTATTAATTAATATAAATAATTTAAAACAACTATCTCAAAGTATTACGTTAATGCAAAAGATTAAAAAAATTATGAAAATTTGTAATGCATGCCTTATTGTATTTTTTCCTTTTTCTTTTGTTTATTTGTACAATAATTATTCACGAATCGTTAATGGAATTTTTATTATCTGTTTTTTTAATTTATATAACCAATCTTTCATTTTTATTTTACCGAATAATTAATAATTTGTCCTGCATATTTTTACAGCTATATTTCTAATCCATTAAATAACAAAAGAACTAGAAAAGATTGTAAATTATTGATTCTTTTTCTATTCTGTGTTCCGCCTACTTTTAAGCTCTTAATTAATTATGTTGGCTGGGCGTTTTAGAAATACTAGAATGATTTTTCTGCGTAAAAAGTAATCTGAGTTATATTTAGATGCGAAAAAGAACAGACTTCTCGCATTGAAAAGCGTGACCCCAAGTCCCTAGAGGTTCCCTTTCTTTTAATATTATTTTTGGCATCGCGCTCCCGTTTTGTTTGGCCGCTCCATTCAATTTCATTACTTTGGATAGAGATGATCTCTATTTCCGCTCATAATTCTTGTCACGTGCGACTTCATTTCTCATGACCCGCGCTGACGTCATCAAAGGCGAATGTGACGTTCTCTGCTTCATGCCCAGGAAAAAAGAATTTCCAAGTTTTATAAAAAAAAGTGTTTTAGTTTCTTGTCACTACGCTTGTATTCTACAAGATATTTCTAAACCGAGTATAAGAGGTTCTTAAAATAAATAAATAAAAAGTACTGAGCTCTACGAAAGAAAGAATTAGAACAGTAATGGGACTTGGAATCCAAGTATAATAAAACTTCTTTAGTTCGCCATTTTGCATTGGTTTAGTTTCATTTCAGCATTAAAAACGATGATTATACATCAAATGTATTCCACTGTGCGGCGTCGTTTTGGCTTAGTCCTGATTTGTTTCAACGTTAGGGACAATCGCTATATCACAAGTATTCGATAGTACGTGATTTTGGCCTGGTCCTGATTTATTCCTATTCATCTCGGCATTGAGGACAATCCTTATACGCCATATATATTCGATTTGTGGGCCGTTATTTTGGCTTGGTCCTGATTCATTCCTATCACTTCAGCGTGAGGACAATCAATATATCATCACAAGTATTCGATAGTTCATGGATTTGGCTTCGCCTTGTTTTATTCCTATTCATTTCAGCGTTAGGAGCATTCATTATGCATCACATGTATTTGATAGTGCGTCACCTTTTTGGCTTAGTCTTGGTTCATTCTTATACATTTAAGTGTTAAGGACAATCGATATAATATCACAAGTATTAAATAAAGCGTGGTGTTAACCTGATCTTAATTTATTTCGATTCATTTCAGCGCTGTCAATCATTATGCAACACATGTATTCGATGATGGTGCATCGTCATTTTGCCTAGTACTGATACATTCCTATTCATATAAGGGTTAGGGACAATCATTATAACATCACAGGTATACGAAAATTCGTTCGTTATTATTACTTAATTCCTTTGTTAAAATTATTTCGTTTTGACTTTGTCCTGATTCATTTCAATATCAGGAACAGTCATTATAATATTACAGGTATTCGATATTATTTCATCTTAGTACCCACTATAACCCATGCCGACCAACTCAGCGCAAAGATTTAGCCGTGAAATCTGACAGTGTGTACTTGGCATAAGCGCGCAAATGCGTTAGCGTCAACTTGAAAATGCAATGGCTTAAATATATGAAATTTCAAATATATTAATCTTTTGTAACTTCAGTTGCAGTTCTGTGTCAAATTATGGTGTCATTCGATCAAAAAAGTGCCCAAAATACTTTTTAAAAATGTTAACTGCATCCCGATGTTTAATCGCCAAAGATCACATTCTAATAGACTGCTTCGTAACTACTAATGGCCAGTGGCTAGATTAATAATGCAAAAGTACATTTATTAGATGTGGGAAAGTTTCAGAGAGACTACTCCTGGTCTTCCGCCCCCTCCCTCGTCATTTTTATGTTTTATTTTAATTAGTTTGGGCTGCTTTTTTTTTTTTTTTCAGTTGACAAAGTTAATAAAAGAAGACTCTTCTAATAACCACATTAGATGAAAATGAATGGAAAATATTTGAGGACAGACGCAATTTTTTTTTATAAATTTGCAAATCTTGACATGGATGAAATTATGATTAAATTTTGGAGAATGGATTATTTGACTCAAGATATTTTGTTTGACCAAGATGATGCTTGTGAGAATGATGCACTAAAAAAGATCTTAAGTCCATCCACACTCTCCATCAAGAATCTACCTAGCTCATGTCATTCTATTAAAAGCCCTTTTATCTAACAGTCACTTTCATGAAGGAGATAGTCCTTTGCTTTGAGGACGGGTACTCCGAGAATATTACCATTGAAGTTGAAGTTAAATAATTTCTTATGTCTTAATATCACAGATGGAAACCTTTTACAGATATACAATTAGCAGCGATTTAATAAAAATTTGGTTTTAACAATATGGTAATCAAAGCGTACAAATTTTTTTCAAAGCTTAATTTGACTTATGAACTGTTCTTCACTAATGTCCGAAAAAAGAGGGGGGGAGGAATAAGACAGAAGGGGGAAATTGTGATAAATGCAATAACTATTATTGTAGTTAATTTCTATCAGCTGTAATACGTTTATCTTAATATGTCCAACAATGATTGCTTCTAATATGCTTCTTAACAAGATTTCAAGAAAAGAGAAATATGAATATTTCAATATGAAGAAATATTTATGGTTACTAAGGAAAAGTTGTTGCAAATAAAAATGCTATACTTAATTTAATTATTTCAGAATAATCATATATCATGTAATGAATTAATGAGACATTAATTCTTGGAATTACATAGTATTTAAAACTCAAACAATAAATGTAACGATTAGTTAAAAGGATTCTGAAAATTGCTTATTTGATCAGTTAATCAGCTATCAGAAAATGAATTAGCTTTTCTCATTTCAACCAAGATCCGATAATGCATCATTTTTAGAAAGGTCTATACGAACGAAGTACAAAAGAGGTTTTATAGCATTTAGGAAAATTTCTATTGGCATGATAGAACTCTTTTTGACCAAAGATAGAGGAGAAACAAAGTTTTACCCTCAGCTCACCCCCTCCGATTTCTTTCTTAAGATTTAGTATCACGAAGATCAAAGAGGATGGAACACAATGTAGCTGCTGAGTTTAGTTATATTAACGTCTCGTTTTAAAGCAACACTAGGGCTATTTTGGGACTGACCTCGTAATTCTGAACCATGGTCAGATGACGAGGACGACACGTGTGCTAGTACCACCCTTGCAGCTACTGAGATGTTCCCAACAATGCATTGCAAACTTAGGTTTGCAGCTATTAAAAAAGTTTCAGCTCAAAAATTGTTCGATACGATGACGCTATAATGAATCTGGACTTTTAAACGGGAGACGGTTTGGATTTTAGCGGCCATGATCGTTGAAACTGGGCACAGAATTTGCCAAGTCGTCGCATGAGAGCCTCATTTTTATAAACATAATATCTTTATTAAAACAATTTTTTTTCCTCAGTATGATACCAAGTTGATTGGAAAATATTGTGATAATTGACCTTGTGAAAAATTGAGAGCAAAAACTCACATAAAACTGGTTTTGTAATGCCATATTTTTATAATTAGTAGGATTTAGAGCTCTTCCCCTTGTATAGGGTAAAATTCTGCCATAAAATATTGATTAGGTGCGCGATAGAAACTGCTAGAATATTTTTTACAAAAATTCATTTTATTCTAACCAGAATTTTATTCAAATATTATGTAATAAAGAATTTTTTAGTAACTTTGAATCAATCAGATAATTCTTTTAGTTTCCATAGTACATTAATTATATTCAAAATCAAGCGATATTAAGCGACAAGCGAAAATAATTGACATGCTCATTTTCGAATGAAATCGAATTTTATTAATGATTTCGTATGATTCTCAAGATAAATGGAAAATTTAGATACGTTTCCATCTTGTTGTTGGATTTTATTCCTTGGAATAAAACCAGTTTTGAAATTGTGCAATGAATTATTGTAGATTTATCATTAGTTTTGAATCGCTGATGACCGAGTAACTTAATGCACTTTTAACGTTTAAAATAGTACGAACATTTCCTGAATTAAGTATTTAAAACCTTTAGCACGTCAATTATGGAATCATTTACTCCCTTAATTTCACAAATGATGTCAAAAAAATTTTCTGAATCGCAGATGAAATCTAATTTGAAAAACGAAATTTTGTCAATAAATGGTGGGTGCTTATCATTAATGAGTAATAAAGTAACTTTTAGCTAACTTAATGCTTAGATCTAAATTTATTCATAAAGACAGATAACATAATTTCGAAATAAAAAAATAATAACCGGAAAACATGCGTGCGCTGCTGATAAGATTTCCGGTCAAGAAATAAATACGGATACAGTTATGAAATAAATAATCAGTCACCATTTTATGAATTTATGGTTTGCTGATTTAAGCATAATTGAGAGCAAACAGTTTGTAACGAAAAAGCAAGCTTCCGTGATTTGTACAACAAACTACTTATATTGCAATAAATAGACGCGTTTGGCGACCAGTTTGAACGCCGGGATTGATGATTGCTTAAAATTTTAATTAAATATTTTGTATAGTTTGATTTTAATTGCCTTTTCGGCAAAATATTTTCAAACTTCAAATTTATTAGATATGTAACTCATGCTTTGAAAGAACAGCAGTGTATACAGTAAGGCTCATTTTAAAAACTTTTCACCATTGTTTGATTCTGAAATTAATATTAATTGTAAGTAAAACTAAAAAAAAAAATTTTTAAGAAAGAATTTTGGAAAAAAGTTTGCTTATTTTAAGAAAAAATAAGTCAAATCTTGATATCTTGACCATTAAAAATAGAAAAAAAAAGCCAGGATGAAATATTAAAATATATTGTTGTGAAATAGGTTTAGAATATATTTTAACTAATTGAAAATTTAAAAATATATGGAAAAAATTGATATAATTGGAAAATATTTATGAATTTTAAGATGACTTAGAAATTCCTTATGTGTTATAAGGTTTTTAATTAATTAAAATTTTTACAAAAAATTTTGTAAAAAAAAAATCATTGCTAAATGCACATTTCGATCTTCCCAAATATATAAGTAGAATATTTGATAGTTAGCTCTGTGTAAATGACAATATGTAGGGGACCAACATGCATAGATTTATTGCACAATAATGCAGATTCATATTTTATCAGCTATGATTTATGAAAAAGGTTGTACTTTTTCATAAAACGAACTTTCTTCCACTTTCCTTTGCTATGCTATATAGCAAGAAAAGTAGTTTGGGAAGATAGACAGCTGATGTGAAGATCGAAACTGAATGACCACAACAAATTACAAAAAAGCGTGGCTACTGAAAAATCGGAAATTTTTATTTTATTATATATATATATATATATATATTAATAATTTTGAAATAAATTAAATTTTAAAAATAATTTCTGAATCGCTCGAACTCTGGTAACTGTAACTTTGTAAGTTGTAAATTGTGCGGACCATTCTGTTTCCCACGGAAACAAAAATCTGAGTTTGAAAATTATTTTCTAGCTATGAATACTTTTTATTTCTTTCTTTTATCTTCCTATTCGGTATGCTGCATCGTGCTCTCGTCATGACTTACACATAGAATCTTGATAATAACTGAAAATTGAATAATTTCTTTGAAATTTTGAAGAATAAAAAATGTTAAAGAAAACGGTTATTTCTTCTAATCAATTAAGAATAATGTACAATAATGCGCATCCTTTTTTAAATATGAATGTAGTTGAAAGAATTTGATTCAAATAATTTGCATTTCCGATATCACTAAGGTGTAACATTTCTTAACTGAGTAACTACTTTCAATATTTTTGTTAGCTTCCTCTTTCACATAGCCATATGTAAATTAAAGAGTTTAACTATAAATCAAAATCTGATTCTGATTGCAAATGTATTTTGACATTATAGCGAAAAATAGTTAACTAAAAATCCAGATTTCTTTTTACTTTCTTCTACAATAGAAAAAGATGAATTTTTCTGGTGGGAATTATGCTAGTCATAATTGATTATTTTTGATTAGGTATTTCTTGAACATAAGAAGAATGTGAAAATTTTCTTGCTTATAATTTCTCTTGGGTGTGATTTTTTTTAATGAACGAGGCAAAAAAAAAAAAATCCTAGCAATAGCTGCGAAATAAGATTAAAGGTCAAACGCCTTACACTGTAGTCTTGGAAACCGCCACCATTGATTAATTAGTTGTGACCTACCTGCTTTATCCTACATTTGTAGCATAGTGCGAAGTGCGGGGGAATAAAATATAATCATTGTCGAGGTCATATTTTCAGTACTTTGATTGATGATACGATTTTCAACCCTGACATTATAGAAACTGTCTATTCTTTTCATTGAAATCTGATTTAGATCAATAACATTAGATGTCCATTTTTTTAGGGTGGAGGTTTTGCCCAAACAAATTCTAGATACTGTACTATTTCTTTGAGTTTGTCAATAATCACGAGCTACCATCATTATTTCCAAATAAGTCAAACTGTGTGGCTTTCTCGGTTTCAAATATCGTGACTACTGTCCATTGACTCGCTAGACTGATGTCCCATTTTGTAGCTACACGAGAGCTATTTCATATTTTTCATTTAAATGACAACAGAATGACCTGAACTCACACTCTTCTCTGCAAAGTTCCATGTTCTATTTGTGTGAGGATCCATAACTTCAGACTAAATTCATACAAGTTCCACGTAAATAATGAATGTAAAGTTTTAATGGGATTGTGAACCTGCCATCTTCCGAAATCAAAGCTGGAAATCTATAACCAAGTTTCCATAGCCATCAGGTGTTAGATAATATAAAAATATTTTAATTCATTATTATAGTTGTAAATATCATGCTAGTGAATTTGATTAGTATATCATGCTATGAACATTTATAACCTAATTTATTTAGAGAGATCAACTTGATGTACTGAACAAGCTCTGTTAAAGTTTGATATACAAGATTTCAATCGATAGTATTTTAATTCTGATGAGACAAAAAATTTTTTCTTTAAGTCATCAATAATGGATTTGAGATTTAACAAAGAAAACAGGAGGTTGCAAATGAAAATAAATCTTAATCTAACGCAATTACTAATATGTTCCCATGGCACATTTATACCTTATGCATAAACTATCAGGAGAAAAATCAGTACATGCGCAATTGTTTATGGCATAATTGATGGCAGACACGCTCCTTAACTTTCATCTTTTATTCTCAGCAACAAGAAGGCACATAATAATACCATAAGATTCACTATGGTATTATGATAATTACTGTATACGCATACCATGACATTAACTATAGATGCACACTGGTATTAACTACATATGCTACAGGTGTATTCCTTATCAAACTCAATATTTAAATGTCATTCTTCTTGGAAACATCTGAGAATTTTTCATGAAGTCCACTTATATTTTAAAAGGCAATGTGATTCTCAGTGAATTCTTCATTTGATTTCTAAGTGAGAATTTTCTTACATATTCGGGATGAAAACAAGATGGCTAAGGAGTGTCCTCTCTGCTTCAAGAGGAAAGATTTGATCTGACCAGAAACTCTCTTGCGAACTTTCCTTTGATTCTTTGTCGTGGGTGTAACCTTTTATAATAAAAATCGCATTTTCGGTTGCAAAATTTACAAACCTCCACTGACTACTCTCATGTGAAATGATGTTTTAATCATTTTTAAAGTTACCTGCCGCCTCATGTCATATATAAAGAGAAATCTAAATTTTGACGATTCTTCCCTCTTCTTCAGACGTATGCAGTGCCGAATTAAATACTATAGGCCCATAATTTATGCAATTCTTGGAATCCTTTTTTCCTTACCAAATCTAATTTTTAAAAATTGATTTTAATTTATTGTCTAATTAGTTTTAACAAGCAAATTTTGGCAAACTGAAATAGCAAACTATTAGAGTACGAATCATTTTCAAGAAAGTTTGCTTCAATATGCCGTGTATAAATTTTTTTTAAACTGAAATTTAAAATTAACTATACGCAGAATAGTAAAAAAAGTAATTAAAATAAAAAATAACACATTTTAAATTTTTATTAATTAAAGGATCGGATATTTTTTTAATTATAAAGCAATTTTTTTAAGATTATAAGACAATATAATGCAAAACTTACAAAAGTCAATAAATTAGGAATATTGTTAGAATTTTGTTTCAAATTTTAAACAAAATACTTGATTTTTTATTTGAATAATTTCGCATACATGGTCTGATGTAATTCAATTAATGCACAAGATTAAAGGACTTTGGAAATGACTCAAAAACTGTTGAGACTTCCAGACCTTTTTTCCATTTTTAATAATCTTCCCATTTCCACCACTTGGTAGAAAATACTTGAATAATTTTCCCGCTTACGTGAAATATCTTACTCTTATTGAGGTGTAATATTTTGATTAGATAAACATCTTTATTTTGTTAAATGGGAATTATTTAAGCAGATTAATAAAATTTTTAAAAAATGTGAATCCCATTTGATGGAACTTTGTTGGAATAATATAGTAAGTCATAAATTTTCTTAGTTTGCAATCTACAAAATATTTTAAGCCATTTTTAATCAAGGCAGTCAGTAGTGAAGCATATTTATAAATCTTATTGAATTTTGACAGTATGTTTATGATACCACTGGAATATATGCCTATACAAAGAGTGCTCCTAGATCATTTTTATCTATTTCCATTTGAAAGTGGAATAGATAAAGTAAATGAGAGAAACTTCAGTCGTAATACGCAGACAGAAAGTACAATAATGATCAAAACAATGTCCTAAAGATGTGCTTTTTAAATAAACATTATATGTAATTTTATTTTCGAGTCTGATCATATTTGTGAAATAAATTACATTTTTATGGAATTTATTTGATGTGATTTTACGTACTCATATAGTGTTATTGTCACGATAAATATATTTTTAATGTGATTTTTTTCAGCTAATGACTGAATTTCTTAACACTTTCTTTACACCTCAAATTTATCGAAATCGAAGTCGCATCCTCTGAAAATATAGCATGTGTATCAAATTCTGTCCAATTTCGTAAATAAATCGTAAATATCCGTAAAATATCCTTTTCTTATCTTTTAATTACAACCAGCCATTTGAATTGGAAAAGAATAGCAAACGATTTCAAAACAAAATGAACTTCTTTCCGTGTAACGATTTATTGTAACTATATTTTGCAACATTTAATTTGAAAAGGCCAGTTTTTTCTCTCCAAAAACTAAAATATTCTTATACTCATAAAATCGGAAGGTCTGAAGTAATAATAATACTTTAAAATCATTATTTCCTGTTTTTTTATTCATAAATTCAATGTATTATAATTTGAAGAAAAAAAACAGTAATTTTTAATGCTATTGGCACATTGATACAACACTGAGAAATTTTTATTTCTGTAAACTTAACTCTTGTGATCGAATAGCTAGTGATGTTTATTTCACAGAATTAGCATGATCCTAAACCAATTTAGTGCTTTCTGTGAGCATTAATCTAAAACTGCCTAAAAATGTTATTATTGGAGTCATTTGCGTTTACAGCACTGTAAACGCAGATGTAATTGCTGAATCAGCATGAAGGTCATTTACACGAGATGTTGATTTTCATATAATCTCAATTCACTTTAAAACTTCGTGCTGACGTTAAGTATGTAATTGTGGTTCTTTCTTCTGTAATTAGGTAATTCGTAACATGCTGAAAAGACAAAGTCAGATCAATTGAGCTGTAAAAAAAACTTTGGGATTCCAAGTTCATGAAATGAAACGAAAGAAAAGGAATTTTATTATAGTTAATGTGTTGCAATTCTTTGCTGAATTGTCCAAAACGTAATTAACGATATTTAAGCACATCGATAGGACACCCTTTCCTGAAGCTGATTGTATGTAGATATATCGATAAAAAGTTTTTCTAAGCGCTTTTTCGAACCAGAGATAAAAATTTTCGCTGAATCTGCTGTTAATTTCTGAAGGCCTCGTCACGATCTCGGAAAATCGTTGTACAACGATCGGTCGCTTCGATAATTGTGGAAAATGGATTTATTTTCTTTATGAGTTCAATAGCCTTCCATGTTTTTCAATTTGTATGTTTTGAATACAAGTGGATGAATTGGAAATGTATGAACTAAACGGATGTGAAATAGTTTTTTTATTTATTGTTTCCCAGTTTCTTTAACTCTGTTTTGCGATATACGTTTAAAGTGTAATCAAGTTTAAAAAAATGTTGCTTCGTGTAAAATTCTTGAAATCAGTTTTATTAGTCTCGCTTTCTTTTCTTTCTCATAATTTTTGTGAAGTTTTAAATAATTAACCCTTTGTACTCGGCAAAGTAATCTGATGCATAATTATTCACCTGATGCAAAGATTTGTTTATTGCTCTAAAAAATAAATATACACAATTGTTTTAAGACAAATTTCTTTGAAAATTTAATCTACATCTTTTTACCATTCTGTAGGCGTTTTTAATAATCAAAATTGAAAAATAAAAAAATAAAACGTCAAAATGATGCACAATCTTGAATAGTGAGTGAGAGACACCATCCGTGTGCAAAGAGTTAATATTAAAATATTTTATATGTTATTAGCATGCGCTTACCTAGTTTTATCGATAACGTTTTATTTTTTTATTGAATAACGAGATATTCCGGATTATTCGGAGCAATTCCAGGTTCGATTGTTTATCCTGATTTCAAAAAGTGTCGCAGATTTATCCTGAATTGAATTTAAATGCCACCCAAGTAGATAACTTCTATTAAGGAAAGAGTTACTCAATTTCATTAAAATTTTTTAACTAAAATAATTATTTTTAAATAAAAAGGAAGGTAATGAAGTTTCTTTCCTATCATGCGTATAATGTGATCAGACGACCTGGATTAGCGAAGGAAGCCGTATATTCGACTCCGGGTTTCTCTTGAAAAATATTACTGGATCGAAAAAGTGCTTTTATTTGAAATAAATACCTAGGATTGTATAGTTTCACACTAATTAATGCAATTAGTAAATGACTGATTAAAAAATATTAACTTGATTTAATTTTTTTATGTGAGCTTCTGAAGTAAAGTTTTTTCAAACTTTCAGTCATTATATAAATCAAAGCGTATGACGATTGACATTTCTCAATTCTAATTTCCATTTATATAACTCTTAAAAATATAAGTTCTAATTCTTTCTCGCGTCAACTTGGCTATGATAAAATTTCAGAACGTTTATTGAACTCATTGCAACCATGCATAAGCAATATGTGGGTTAAATATCAGTAAGTTTTCTAAAGTTATTTTCCAGATGTTTTCAAAGTGTTTAGTGAGTAGTATTGTAGGTTTACGTCTTTCATTGAAAGTAAAATAGTCCAAGTGTTACTTTCAAACAGGATGTTAATATAACAACTAAAATAGCGCTGAAGATAACATTGTGTAACTGGTGAAGAATTCAGTAACTAATCTTTTTCTCTCTAATATCCCATTCTTTATTGCTAGAAATAATTTCAAAATTTCTGTGTCAGTTGAGTTGTTCAAATATCTGATATCATATATTTATTGATTCCATTTCTAAATTCGAAAATTGATTCCATTTCTAAATTTCCTAATTAAAAACAGTGAATTCTGTTTCATAATTTCTATGCCAAAAGGGGTGGATAATCTAAGAAATTTTATTTCACTTCTTAACTTTAAAAAATTAGTTAATTTGAAAATGTCTATTATTCGAATACATGTTCTTTTTTTTATATTATTTAAAAACAGAAAATATCTCTGTGAAACTCTGCAACAAATGTTGTAGTCAAACAATTGTATTAACTAAAATATGTATTCGTGGCTAAATTTTATTAGTAAAATTAATTATTCTGTGCCAATAGCAAAAGAATTGATTGACTTCGGAAATATAAATTGCTTTTTCAACTATCACCCATCGCCAACTAATATTGGTTTTCTTTTCTGTAATCGTTTAGGATTGGGCATCGAATGTTACCGCTGCAATTCTACAAATAATCTAGATTGTCTGGAAAAATTCATGCATCCTAATCCTTTAAGAGCTGACTCATGTGCAGATGTGTTTGAAGCTCGATACTGCATTAAAACAACCGGAATTTACAATGGTAAGTTATGATTCTGTTACTTTGCATATATATG
The DNA here is from genome assembly GCA_026543865.1 of Argiope aurantia. Classification (NCBI taxonomy): domain Eukaryota; kingdom Metazoa; phylum Arthropoda; class Arachnida; order Araneae; family Araneidae; genus Argiope; species Argiope aurantia. Next base: position 267,323 of record JAPMOR010038815.1, on the reverse strand, counting down.
CGAAATTTATTTTAGCAGTTGCGTAGAATAGAAGAAATTTTAAAACCGATTTATCTCACCACGGGAAGCATAATTTACGTACAAAGAATCAGTGGTAAGAAATACGACTATCAACATCGCGACATATATTAAAATTGCTATGAGATTTTGATAAAGATTTTTTTGACACGTGTCGATTTATGAACGGGAATTTTGCGAATCTTTTAAAGAATGTTGTAAGCATTAAGGATTTTTATCTCTTCATTCGGAGCGAGACAAAATGCTGAGACCAGCAGTTTTTTTATTGAAAATTATTACAGTGCACTCCCGATTATCCGCGGAATTGGGTGGCGCTACCGCCGCGGATAACAAAAATCGCGGATAATCCGAAAAAAGCTAAAAACGTGTATAGCAAAATAGAAAACAGTCATTCCAACTTTGAAAAATCGTTTTATGTACAATAAAACGTAAAATAAACAGCAGGAAATGTTTAACGCTTAATATTTTAGTATATCACTCAAAATTAACCTAAAATGCATTTTGAAAACAGAAAAGTGCTTTGTACTTACGAGAGGCGTCAAGGATACACAGAAAAATTAATACATATGTACTGTTTTAATACTGTAATGTATTATGTAATTACAAAATCATAACTGTAAAACTACACCTTTTTGAAGAAATCAGTCATTTGTGTTTGCTTCTTGGGTTTGCTTGAGGGGAAGGTTCCGAGAAGGCCTGGGATATTTTTGCCATAAATAAGCACGATGTTAGCAAATTTAACGTTTAGCTGAGTTTTCTGAACATTTTTATTTTCTTTGCTTTACGCTTGTACAAAAAAAAAAAAAATGTGCTCCGTGGATAATCGGGAATCTACTGTATATATAAGTGTGATAAATGTTTTCGTGTCATTTGCTTTAATAAGGATCTCTATTTTAATATTTAAAAAATTAATGAATTTCTTCTAACGTGTTGGACGGACTTTTTCACGCCTGCAAAAATCTAGTTAAATGCACTTTCGTTTCTTAAGATTGAACTTCCATAGCAATTAACATCGATAACACTGCAATAAATACTGAACAAACACTTTTTCGAGACTTCTCAGCATAAATGCACAAGAACTGCGAACGCATTTCTAATCCCTTGTTTGATCATGGATTGGATTTAGACTACGAAAGAAAATGGAATGTGGAATTATGTCTTTCTGTCTGTCCATATTGTATATAAAATTTTGAACCACATCTCTAAGCAAGTCTGTCCGTGTATATGTGAACGTGTTGAATTCAAAAGCTAGATAGATGCAATTATGCATATTATATTTAGATCTAAATTGCATATCTATATCAAATTTAACATTATATCATTTAATTATGCATGATTAAAAAAAACATTCGGTAAAATTAGTTCGCAAAAGGCAAATGAGTAAAACCCCAACATAGCTTCTGTGATTCTTCCGCCCGGCATATTTATGAAATGCTATGCATTTCAAGGTTTATGCTTTTACGGAGATTTCTTTTTATGAGTTGACGGTATCTCATAAACGCGGAAGATCTCGTCTAAAAAAGGATCTTTCTTTCCGAACAACACAGACGATGCTTAGCAGAGCGTATTCCAAATTATTCTTTCGTAGATGTAAGAAAGCCCGAGGTCTTTTGTCTAGTTTCATGGTTGCGATTCATATTTGTTAAGAAGAAAAAAAACCTTGGAATTTGTGTGTGTCACAGACGACTTGTCAACCTGAATTATTAAAGATGGATAAACTTTCCGGATGTAGGATAATCTTGAAAGTAAACCATCCATGATTGCTTATAATATTTAACGAGTAGCCTAATTAAATCAAAATTATATAGTAGAATAAACCAATTAGAAGTAAATATTAAGTTCAAATTACAAAAAAAATGAATGAAAAGATATGGAAAAAAAAAAGAAAGGAGGAAACGATGAATACGGTCTGAAAACTTTATCCGGGGTCACCCTTAAGCAGAGATTCAAACCAGGGAATTTTTCTGTGAGGCGTCCGACTTTCGTCCAAGTATTGACCCTACATGACCCGAAAATCCCAAGAAATTGAGGTTTTTCGAAGTCTAGAAAAGAAATATCAATAAAACGATGACATAAAAATTAGGCTATAATAAACAAACTATTATTTCTAAATTCAAATCTAAACAAAACCACAACAAAATCAAGCCAATTTTAAGGCAATTATCAAACTATAAAACCAAACAATATCAAAATGATATAAAAGCAAAGGATATACCATAGTTAAAAACGCCTACAACGCTTGGTGAAAATACCTGGTTTTCATCTATCTATACTTATAATAAAGCTCAATATGTATGTGTGTGTGTGTGTGTGTGTGTGTGTGTTGGCGCTCTACAGGCCAGACCATTCAACCTACAGCTACCAAATTTGGCACGTGTATACCTTGGAGGCCGGGAATGTGAACCTGGGGGTTATTTTTTCGAATTTTTAATTAGAATTTTATTTATTTAAAAATTAAGCGAAATTTTGACGTGTTTCTGCTATAACTTCCGAAAATATTACAGCACAAAAAAGATTTTTACATCAAGTTAAAGATCAAAAATTTATCTTTTAAATGATACTAATGTTTTCATCTTAAAATTAAATTTCTATTTTTAATGAATTTTTAAATAAATATTTTAACTATGTTTTTCAATAATTTTTTTCGTAAAAAATAAAAATTAAGAATTAAGCACGTTTCGCATTCATGAGAAAAAATTAGCTTTTTTCAAAATGTTGCCATCACATTAATTAAATCCCCAATTAAAAATAAATTAAATCTTTTTGGAAATGAAATCTGCAAAAATATAATTTTCGGCACGTGTCTGTAGGAAAGGAAACAAATATGAAATATTATTTTTTCTAAAAAATAAATTCAAGAAAAATTATTTTATGATCTTTTACACTGTCTATGCAGGGTGTTTATTTAGTCCCGGACCCATTTTGATGTTTAATGACTCATAAAATAATGAAGATGTAAACAAACTTATGGCATTTATTGATGCAATAACTCATATATTTTCCTTTTCAGGTTTGAATATTTTTACTTTTGTAAATATCGTCTGCGCGTGTTTTTAATTTCAGATAATTTCATTTTCCAGTCTAAATATCTGTACTTTTCTAAATATCGTCTGCTTATTAATTGCATTTTTCTCTCTTTTGTTTTTGGCAACTATTGAAATGTTATTTTTACTTTTGATGTGTTTGTTCTATGTAGTACTTTTGTATGTGATGTCTTATTCGAGCGGATATTAAGGAGAATGCATACACCACAATAGAAAGCACAGATTTTATGGTGGTCATAGAGTTAATTTCCAGTCAACTAAATCACTGACTTTTAAGAGTTAATTTCCAATCACTTAAACTGACTGACTTATGAAAATTTGAATATCATTATTCAATAAAAAAAGTATAATTTTAGATTTTCCATCGATCGTTTCAATGAAAATACGCCAATCAGCGCGCAGGTTTCTCAAGATTAATTGGACTAAGATTATGAAACTGTTGAGTTTTTCTAAATTTTTAACATTTAAAACTTCATAAATAAGTCTTAGTTGATCGTGGAAAATAGAAACATTCATTCATTTATTTAAAATTTGGTGTGTCCAGAATATTTCTCAGAATATGATACCTTACTAAATTAAATTTAGTCTTCATAATTTTTGAAATATATTTATAGGCGGGAACAAAATATTATTATTGATTTCATTTCAATCCTTTTGAAAGCAAAACTAAAAACTGAATTTTATGCTGAATCTCAGAAATTTTTGTTGAATTATTGTTTGAGATATTGCATAAATGATGAAAAATATTTTGTAGTTCACATAAGACTTAAATACCGAGCGATTCTGTTTGCAATACTCACATTAAATAATAATAATTAATTAATAACAATAATGATGATAAATAAAATAAAACGCTTGGTTTTATTAAAAAATATCTTAATATTAATTGCAATTTCATCATTTACATTTTAAATTAAAGTTGAAGTTTTGCCGGAAATGACAACAAATTAGCAAAATATATATAGTAAATTGAACGAAACGATCTAAACAGTATAAGTTTGGTATGGCTATCAAAATTTGAAGATTAAAAATGTTTTGTTTGAGAATCCTTTAAGAGACCAGTTACTTAAAATATTTAATTGAAAATTGTAGCGAGCGGTAATACTGGCGAACCGGCTGGTCGCCAAAGGCGGCTAGTACTTATAATAAAGCTCAATGTGTGCGTGTGTGTGTGTTGGCGCTCTACAAGCTAGACCATTCAACCTACAGCTACCAAATTTGGCATGTGTATACCTTGGAGGTCGGGAATGTGCACCTGGGGGTTATTTTTTCGACTTTTTAATTAGAATTTTATTTATTTAAAAATTAAGCGAAATTTTGGCGTGTTTTTGCTATAACTTCCGAAAAATTACCACACAAAAAATATTTTTACGTCAAGTTAAAGATCAAAAATTTATCTTTTAAATGATACCAATGTTTTAAACTTAAAATTAAATTTCTATTTTTAATGAATTTTTAAATAAATATTTTAACAATATTTTTCAACATATTTTTTCCTACAAAATAAAAATAAAATTTAAGCTGCACGAGCACGTTTCGCATTCATGGGAAAAAAATAGCTTTTTTCTAAGTGTTGCCATTACATTGATTAAAGCTCCAATTAAAAATAAATTAAATCTTCTTGGAAATGAAATCGTCTGTAGGAAATGAAACAAATAAGAAGTATTTTTTTCTGAAAAATAAATTCAAGAAAAATTATTTTATGATCTTTCACACTTTCTATATTATTAATCCAATAAATCAGTTTTATTTTAAGGCAAGTTTTGTTTAATATGAACAGGATATTCATTCAAATCAGGGCCACACTGCTAATTTGTAAAACTTTAGTAAGACACAGATCTGCTAAAATGGTCTAAATGGAAAATCATTATATTTTATGTAACTTGATTCAATAAATGCTTTAATAAATAACTATTTTTTGATTTTGCATAAAGCTTCTGCTGTGGAAAACACGATTAATAAAATGTTTTTGAAACACAAATATTTTAAATAAAAAGAGTTAATTTCCAATCAACTAAATTAATCATTTAAACTGACTGATTTATGAAAATTTGAATATCACTATTCAATAAAAAAAAAGGATAATTTTAGATTTTCCATCGATCGTTTCAAAGAAAATACGCCAATCAGAGCGCAGGTTTCTCAAGATTAATTGGCCTTGGAGTTTTTCTAAATTTTTAACATTCAAAACTTCATAAATAAGTCTTAGTTGATCGTGGAAAATAGAAACATTCATTCATTTATTTAAAATTTGGTGTGTCTAGACTATTTCTCATAATATGATACCTTACTGCATTAAATTTAGACTTCATAATTTTTGAAATATATTTATAGGCCGGAACAAAATACTATCATTGATTTCATTTCAATCCTTTAGAAAGGAAAACTAAAAACTGAATTTTATGCTGAAGTATTGTTTGAGATATTACATAAATTATGAAAAATATTTTGTAGTTCACATAAGACTTAAATACCGAGCGATTCTGTTTGCAATACTCATATTCAATAATAATAATAATAAATAAATAACAATAAAGATGATAATTAAAATAAAACGCTTGGTTTTATTAAAAAATATCTTTATATTAATTGCAATTTCATCATTTCCACTTTAAATTAAAGTTGAAGTTTTACCGGAAATGAAAAAAAAAATAGCAAAATATATATAGTAAATTGAACGAAACGATCTAAACAACAGTATAAGTTTGGTATGACTATAAAAATTTGAAGATTAAAAATGTTTTGTTTGAGAATCTATTAAGAGACCAGTTACTTAAAATATTTAATTGAAAATTGTAACGAGTGGTAATACTGGCGAACCGGCTTGTCGCCAAAGGCGGCTAGTATGAAATAAATTTAATGATCTTAGCGACATCTATTAAATTGAAATAAAAAGCAACAAACTAGAAACCATGTCGGGTTTTTTGTTGTTGTTTTAATTTAAGCTGAATACTTATTTATAATTGACTAAGTTCATTTGTGTTTCAGATGGAGCAACAATGGCGCATTCTAAATATAATATATCTTCCTTGTAAAAGTTTTTTAAAAAAGAAAATATTTACTTTACAAGTTAGTTTCATAAATATTCTTTTAACTTTATGGTTTGTGTTTTCATAGTGGAATAAGCTGTCTTCTTCAATAAAAATCACGAGAGGAAAAAGTGTTTTGAAAAATAATACTGAATGGATAACTAGTGCCTTTGTAAGATGAATCCTCCGATAAAATAACTATAAAAATGGACATCTTGCTGACCAATGCTAGTTTTAATCAATTACCGATTGAAGGATTTACAAAAGCTGACTTAGCTAGTGCACTGCATGCAGGAAAAAGGCATCAGCTTGCATATAAAGTGTTTGTTGCAGCGACTTGTTTTGAATGGATAGTATTGGTAAATTTAAAAGAAGAGTTCGAAATAAAATGTAGTAGTAATGAGAAGAAAGTTAAAAAGAAATGTCTATTATTCTCAGTTGATGATCCAATGGATAAGCCGTATTTTAAGAAATAAATACAACTTTAGTTGAAGCGTTTTAAATTGCAGTTTTTGGGGTTTAAATTTCTCGATAGTACGCATGCCTCGTAAATCGAATACGAGATCTGGAAAAATGAGAAAATTGTATACCTAGAATCAGTTCGTGCGGCGGAATTTGTTTAAACACGCGAACGTGTAAATTTATGTGTAGTAGTAAATAAACGTAGATTTTTTTTGGTAAAAGTGAAGTTTAATGTGCCCCTTGCTGCGCCAAGGATACGAAGTTGCCAATAAAGATGGCGGACAACGTAAACAAAACTTCTGGAGAACAGTTAGTTATCATTTTTTTTTTTCCAGACCGGCTGAGCAAAAGTTAGAGCATGCGATGCCTTCGGCATCTGTAGAAGGCACCTGGCAGAATTTTTTAACTTAAAAAAAACATCCTACGACTTCGCTAGCAGCGGGAGCGGTAACCTAGTAACTTCGCTAGCACATTGAACATAAGGACTGTGCGGATAACACGAACGGTACGTAATCAGTAGGAAAGAAAGAATGAAGGACGTTATAGGAACGAATTTCAGAGGGAATTTTAAAGAATTAATGCACTTACTTGATTTATTTAATCAGTTGTCTCGATAGGGTACGATCGGGATATTTCTCTGAAGAATCGGTGTACTTTTTTTGTTATCTCGACGTTGTCTTGTTTACGCCATATGTACTCAGCCATGTAGCCGCCGAATTCTCCGGCTACATGGTTTGTCCCTTGTAAAGATCTTTTATTGGCACTTCAGGTTCCCTCGATAGAATTTGTGTGGGCTTCGGTTTCCGGGTCTTTAAACGTCAGAATGTGGTTCACCGTTAAATGCGGATAACCTTCATTATTGAGACAATTATACGATGCCCAACACTCTGAAATTATGGTGCTACCCGGAAGAAGATGTCTTTTTATAACTTCAAGTAAAATATCTGCACTTCCTTCAGGCACTAATTCAAAAAAAAAACAGTCATTCGTATGTCTGGCTAATCCTCCAAACACTCCCTTATACTCGCTTTCCTCTATTGTATTTTCTCGTTCCAAACTTACTTTCATCAATTTCAACACTCTTTCCGGTCCCACCGATTTTCCCATCAAAGGCTAAACAAGCATCCTCACACACTCCTCTACAAAAATTCATCCAATCAGTCACCGTTCTTGCTGCAACATTCAAATCATTCACGCCTCATTCGGTTTAACCACATATACGTCATGCATAAAATTATTCCTAAATCCAAATTACTTTTATCGAACCAGGAACCCTTTCGTACAGACTTTTTAATATGGTGCGGATTCAATCCTTTCTTTCTGCAACACCAGATATTTCCATCGATTCTCTCATCCAAATCAATCAATTTCATATTCTCACCTCACACCGGACATCACATTTAGAAGCAATCAAACCATTCTCCAAACAAAATTTCAAACAAGCATCCTTTCCTGACTTCATCGACTCGTGTGCGTGCGTGTGTGTGTGTGTGTGTGTTTTCCACTCGTCCTTCATCCATTCTGCAGATTCGAAATACCGTCTTCCGTCCCATTTACCCGGCATCCATTCTTGCACAATTGCCGACATAAATTATCAAGGTAACCACCCGTTAGAGCACCCAAAGAATCACGAGAACTGCAAAGAATTCCATTGCAGCTGGCTTTTAAAGTAAGAATGCAGACGATTTTTCAAAGTGTATACTGACAATTAAAAATTGCAAAAGAATGAATATTTTCTGTTCGTATTCACATTAAAAATAAAACTGAAGTGCCTTATTAGTTGTAAAAAAAACTTTTATTTATAATAAAGAGCAAAATTAAAATCTTTAATCAATTATTTTTAATTTAACATTTTTCATAAAATAGTTGTAGTTCATGTACAACTCAACCATTGTAAAAAAATTGGTAAACAAAACAGCATTAGGTTTGCTAGAAGAGCGTTCCGTTGGGTTGTCATATTGGCGATAAACTAAGAGGGGGGGGGGGCATACTAATCTTCACTTCAACCGGGTTTTTTTTTTCTTTCTTTTTTTCTTTAAAAGCTGTTCATGTTTAGAGTTTGATATTCGATTTGCTTTGCGTTATTCTTCATTGCTATAAAAATATTAAACATCGTAACAAATAATAAACAAAATAAAAATTAAATTCGAAAGTTTTGATTCATCTGTTTGAAGTGCATTTCTCCATTAGGTAGCTCATATTTAGTGCAAAAATTTTCTGCACCTTTTTTAAAAACTATTTGCTTTTTCTCCGGCCTAGGTGTTTCCAAAAAAAAAAAAAAGTATTCTTTTATAAATTTTAATTACAATTTTGATCATAAAATAATATTAACCAAGAAAATTACATGAAAAGGAAACTATAGATTTTTTTTTCATTTTACTTATCTGCACTCGATATACAAAATAAGCCGAAATCTATTACAAATTTATAAAGAACTTTATTCCTGAATTATTTTTAAAAACACAGCTAATTGCATTTTACATTGCGATTTAACTAATTGATTTAAATCAATTATCATAAACATCTTTTATTTAAAAACTTAAGTCCCAACTTTCTCTTATATGTTATTTATAAAATGCGTCTATTGTATCTAAACAAAAATGCATTATCACAAAGAGAACAAACCACAATAAAAATTTACACTAATAATTTGCGTACAAGAAAGGCATTAAATAAATTTAAAGCTAAATTATTTCTCAAGAAACTCACCAAGAACAACAAAAATAATCCTTAGTCTTTCCATCGAAGATTCGCTATCTGTTGATCATCATTATACGTCGGAATGTTTTTTGGCCGTATTCAGATTCAGTAATAGTTGCTTCTTCACCAAATCAAAACACCTCGTTTGATGATGCATAGCAAGCTGGCATTTTTTTTTCATTGCCCATATTAAATGTTATTCATACCCAAAGTAGATTAATATCCATCTATTCGAAAAGTTAATTCCTCATAAATCCCCATCTTGTTGTAGTTTTCTGTCCGTTATATATATACACACACACAAGGTGAAAAAACAAACTATCCCTATATACGAGACTGTAACGGAATAAAACTCTGGTTCAAGTATTTTGAGGTATGCTCTCAAGAATTATATGAAAAGCAACAGTTAAACTCTAACCAACAGTTACGACTACAGTTACAAAATTTTCAAGTGCCAACACCAATATATATATATATATATATATATATATATTATAGCTATTAGTAAGGTAGTTCATAGAAAAGGGTTTGTAAAGTTCCTTATGATTCAAAATGATGATTTTATCACTCAACAAACTTTCCATGCTATCCAAACCCTCTCCTCCTTCAAAATTGATGCTTCTTCGAGTGTTCATCCGACCACCTCGCCACTACTGAACGAAGCAATATCGATAGGATTTTTTGTGGCCAACTGCTGTCTTAAACATAACCTTTCTATAACACTGGTCGATTCACCGAACTGACACCCTCTTCGAGACAGTTTTAACTCCAGCCACAAAATGATCAATCGCTGACCTTCCTCCTCAATCTCCTGTACACCTGTTAAACGAGGAGCAGGCCATCATTTTAAGAAAATCTCCTCAAAATTATCAATATTGCTTCAAATTTTCATTCCATAATACTAGAAATTCAAACACTTTAAAACTTTCAAATAGTTGGTTAAAAACTGACAATTTTTAACATCTTGACCTTCAGCATTTTAAGATTATCTGGTGCTATCAGTACTGTACTTAAGTCATCATTTTCAATTTTCAGATTCTTTCTTAATTCCAAAATTTCTATACATTCCTTTAAATAATAGTAAACAGTACCGATTCTTCCACAGATGCATTTATCTTCCCGTATTCTTCCAAATCTTTGGAAGTTCAAAACTGATGCTGGCGGGATTTCAAATTCGGGGGAGGGGGAGCATGTTATGATGTAGATTTCCACCTCCTTTTAGTAACTTATTTCACTTTTCACATTAGTTTTTCTAACGGTTTTTGAGTTTGAACTTATGTTTAACGAATTAAACTGTTAAATTTTTAACATCATGTCCTTCAGTGTTTTAAGATTATCTGGTGCCATCAGTACTGTACTTAAGTCATCATTTTAATGTTTCAGATTCTTTCTTAGTTCCAAGATTCCTATGCATTCCTTTAAATAATGGTAAACAATACCGATTCCTCCACAGATACATTTATTTACCGGCGTACTTCAAAATCTTTGGAAATTCAAAACTGATGCTGGCGGAATTTCAAATTCGGGGGCATGTTATGGTGGCGATGTCCAGTTCCCTTTATGGAGGGTTTACACTCGGCCAATTATAAGACCGCCAGTAGGTAGCGCATGTGTAGAAAGGCTGGAAAATGCTTGGTCCATGGCAAATAACTGTCCCGATGTTTGTAGAACTTGGTGGATTTTTTAGCGTTAAAAAATTAATCACTTATCATAGATTAATTCCAACATTTTTTTGCTCTTTGTTCTTTCTGATACGAAGAGTTTTTTTTTTTTTCATTTTATTTTACCATTTTTTTCCTATAGTTTCCCAAATTTAGGTATGTTAATCTTTTTTTTTTAACCATGTTTCTTTGTCTCAACATCCATCATTTTAATACAATACGCGGTGAAATAAGAAAATTTCAGGGATGCCAAAACGGCAATTTATTGCCAAAAATGGAATGCCTGAATCTATCTTATGAAATTATCTGCCTACTGGCCTACTTATAACTGGACGAATGTAAACCCGACATTAATGACTTATTTCACATTTATTTTTTCTTGCGTTTGATTTTATGTTTGACTAATTAAATTGAACTTTATATTTTAGGTTTCGTCGGAACAAGGCGCTTTTGTTCTGCTCGGGACCTTGGTAACTTTTGTGAGTTTGTGTACCATGAGGGCGAAAAAAGAGAGTATAAAGGCTGTGTATATACCTGCGAAAGCGACGGCTGCAATACCGCCATTACGAACTACCAAGCACCTCTTCCTATGTTCTTAATTACTCTCACCGTCTTGGTAGCCCTGATTAGCAAACACATTTCACGATCGACTTGATGGAGAGTGGAAAAAGTTGGAGAAAGCTTCTTTGTGTTCCAGTTTTATAAATTGGATATGCATTCATTTTTTTTTCAGGGCACTGTGGATGTTTTTCGAACTTATGAGCGTTAATGCCACATTTCGTGCATGAAGTCATTGAAATTATAATGAATAATTGTGCATAATATGTGTTACGCTTGTTATGAAACCCGTTCCATAAATTGTTCATAAGCAGTGTGTGTGGAGTATCTATTTTATTTTTTATAATTACGTGAAATAAGGAAGATGTTTAAGTGAAATAGACTACGTTCTATTTTAAAATATGTGCGAGTATGTTTGAAATATTTTTCAATGAATTTCAACTTGAGATCCTATATGCAAGACTGAACTTAAGTTTATTCCATGAATGAATTCATAGTTGTATTCGGAAATTAACTAAAGACGTTGTTTGTGCCTTTTTAAAGCAGGCAGTTAATTTTTTATTAATCTATAATTATTATTATATAAAAAAATGCCTTGTATGTCTTTCTTGTGGTCTATTAATGTTAAAACAATTTCTAGTGTGTTTCACGTAATGTATTTTATGATTTTTTCCATATGTAAAAATTTGTTGTATTAATTTTATTTTGTTTTTTTCCCCATTGTCATTTCTTTTTTCAAAAGATTTCTGAATAAAATGTCGAAACTATGCATTTAATGATATTAATTTCATATCAGTATTAAATGAAAGCAAGAGGATCATAAATAACATTAAACATATGATATTTTAATTTTAAAAGATACATTGCAATAAATTAAGTACTAAGAGTTTTTTATTAATATAAAATTCAACTTTTTCGAAGAAGGATATCAATTTTGTGTAACGATCATATATCTAATTTTATTTTTTCAGTTCAAAATATTTTTATTTTTATTTATTTATTTGTATTCACAGACAAACAGAGCGTCTGACTGACATAATTCCAAAAAGTGTTCTTCATATTCAGGATAATCTGAAATGTGAAAATCCATCAAAATTTCTTGTTTGAATCCTTTGATTTAGGTAAAATTCTACTTTAGTTCACTTTAGAAATAACACTGAACATTTTATTAGTAATAATACTATTTTCAATTATAAAACATAATTCAACTAAATTCTTTAATGGATATTTATTTCTCGGTTATTTTTAATTTTAATTTCTTACAAAACTGCTGTAGTAGATATACAACTCAACAAGCAAAAAAAAAAAATTGTAAGCAAATTAACAGTAGGGTTACTAGGAAAAATAATCCGTTTGCTTCTTTGGGTTACCATATTGGTAGCGAATTCGGGTGCACACTAAACTAGAATTCAGTTATGATTTTTATATTTCGTATATGAGAAAGTAAAAATTATTTGAGATATTATGATAATTTTCAATAGAAGAAAAACAAACGACTTGATGATTTGATAAAACCATAAATTAATTTAAGCCCATCAATTGAAATAACGCTGCATATTTAGAAATATAGTTGTACATATTTTAAAATTATGGAAGAATTGCGTAATTACGTTTCATCACTGAAAATATTTTTTAGGAATTTTAAGAAAATATTTTGGTGCAATAATATTTCCAGAAGTTAGTAAGCATGATTGCTTATTTTCTGGATAACTTATATTAAAAATTTTGTCATACATATTAAAAATATTATTTTAAATATATTAAAAATATTTTGAAATATAGTCTAAATAGTTCTTGAAATAAACTACCATGCTTTAAGTGTTAATTAATAAAAGAATCTTAAAAAATCGCTAAGAGGAGGACATCTTTTATCCCTAAAGTATATATAAACAAAATTTCACAAATCTACATTTGTATAAAATGTTAGAGCATCAATAGATAGAAAGCAGTACGCACCATTAGTTTTTAGCATTAGTAGAGATAAGGATATAGTGGGCATTAAATATACTCGTTTGATACTATTTTGAAGAAGTCATGAGCATAAAAAGTCTTCTGGATTGGGGAAAAATATTTATAAAATTATTTAGAAAGTTTTGAGGAAACTTTGCTGAACTTGCTTTAAAAAAATTATTTATACCACTTAAAAAGTTCTTAAATAAAAAAATTTAATATGTCAGAAAAATGGAATTTCCATGCTACCGTACTTTATAAACTTAAGATAAAATACATACAAATTACTTAAAATAGCTAAATAAAATAATGAAAAAAATTATATATATAAATTTTTATTCATAAAAAAATTAAATATTGATAACTTGGAATGGAATTCCATTTTAACCATACCAAATGCGCTGCCACTATCAAATAGGATATACTTTATCAAATAGGATATACTTTAAGCAAAGAAGCTGTGAAACTCCTCTGTTTAACTTATTTTTAAGTATGTGAGAAAAATTTGAGATTACACTCCTTGGTTCTTTTCAAATATGATCTGCAAGTTTTTAAACATTTTTACTTTGTTTGTTTCATACATTGTAATAGAAAATTTTAATCTATTTTTATATAATTTATTCATGTACTTGAGTTCTAAAAATTTGTACTATTATTGGTTGTTTAAAGTGTGAATAGAAAATTTTTGTAATATGAGAGTTCTAAATTATCTCTTAATAGTTTTTGGGGTGGCTCTGTTTCAATACTAAAATGAGAAATATTAATTTTTAGATTCCATAATAGTAGTAACCCTGAATTATGAGATATTTAAAGACAAAAAATAAAAACCAAAAAATTCTTAACACCATTATATTTCTAATAGGATACATTGCTTTGAAGTTACTGCAGAAAAATGGCAGAATTTTGGTTAATTTTTTATTAATCGAATATTTGATTAACTTTTGCACTTAAAAAAGTGGACAATATATATATATATATATATTGTTGTTGTTTCAAATAATAGGTGTACAAAATTTGGCTGAATCCAGTTGTGAAACTGTAAATTAATTCATTGATTTTAATATGATTAATTAATTACAGTTAAAAAAATTTTGGTTATTGGAGTTTTATAAGAAGAAATGTGGTGCAAATACAAACATATAATGCCACCTTGATTTTTATTTATGCACAATATACTTAAAATATAGAAATTCTTGCATATTCATTCAAAATTGAGATATATTATAGATGTGGCTAAAATTCCAGTTTACTTAAAGTATTTTTTATCCGAATTTCATTTATTTACAATTTTGTTTTGCCATCTATATTTTTGATTAATAAAATGACGAAAGTAAGACATTAAAATTATAATAAAAATTTACAAATTAGAAAATTTATTCTTAGTGTAGGAATATTACTAATAAACTAAAATATTTGCTAATTTATTGAAACAATTAATATATGGATTGTATATATAAAAATCTAGAATGCTAATATAAAATATAGATAAGAGAATGGATTTAATGTAATGACTTGTATATATTGTTGTAATGCCTACATGACTATATTTGATTCCAAAATAAGATGATTTAAGAGTTTTATTTCCTTTTTTTAAAATGTAATAAAAATTGTAAGAAATAAAAATTAAAGAAAGGAAAATGATAAAAAAAAAATTCTACGTATGTGTTAAAAAGAAAAAATTATTATTTTTTTTTAAAAAAATCTGGAGATTAAAGCAAAAATCTTTAAAACAGTGGGCATAAAAGAAAATAGAAGGCAGTAAAGCCAGAGTAAATTTCATCAGAAACAAAAAAAATATGAATTAATTTCAATAAAAATTTTTTTAATAAATAATAAATGAGTTGGTGGTTACAAGTTACTTAAAACTTTCCTCAGAAACCATATTGCTCATCTAGACCTCACACTATCTTGAAAGGAGCAAGCGTTATTTTGGTGTTTATTTAGATTTTAAACATTATTAGGTATTATTAATCATACTATCTTGAAAGGTGTCAACATTATTTAGGTTAATGAAGTGCATTAAACATAAATAATGTTGATATATAATATATTTTTAACTAACATGATTTACTCATTACACATAACCTATGCACGTACAATTCATTAATCTAAAAGGCTTTTAATAATCCATTTAATTTTAAAGATTCCTATGCATTCTAACTTTAATCTACTAAACGACAGGTACATAGGCCATGCATGCAACAGTTTATCACTTCTTTACACTTTTAAACAGGAATAGATGCATTTATAAATGTGACAATTCAGCATAAAATTACGTGAAATTCATAAATATCTCAAGTATATATGAATTTGAATCAAAATGGTTAAACATTCCCAAAATAGGTGTCATCTAATTAGACAGATGGGGAAAAAAAACCAGTGATCAATTAAATAATTCACATTAATATATATATATATATATATATATATATATATATATATATATATA